>CAJUYI010003190.1:0-24954 GCA_910591695.1 Galerucella pusilla | reverse complement strand
GTACAGTCCATTAATAATTCTTAAAACTTCATTCATTTTCCTCCAGTAGTCAAATTAGGATGCATTTTAGGAATAAAAAAATAGTAAGCAGTAAAATGAGGTTGAAGTTCACTAAATTTTTTTTATAAAATATAGTATAAGTATAATATAGTATAGTCTAGTATAATATAGTATTCAGAACGGTAAGGGTTGTTTACCGGTCGACAGCAATATTGCTGGAGACCGGTATTACCCTTAACGTTCGAGATGCTTATACCATTTTTTGCGCGATCGCATTGAAATAAATTTCGAATAAAATAATTTAAATTTCTTCGAAATGAACGAAATGTCAAAAGTGACAGTTATACTTCTCGATGAGTTTAAAATATAATTTGCATTTTGGTAAAGAAAATGGTTTTTATTACTATTTATTACTTTTTATATTGTTCTGTTCGGTTTTGTTTATTAAAAAAATATAAATCTTCCTATTTTTTTAAGTGTAATGTGTAATGAATGAAGTAATACCTATATTATTTAAGACCACTTAAATGTATGTAGGGCTAAGACGTCGGTCGACGTCTGAACGGTAAGTAAATCACTTACCGACGTGTTAGACTTAGAAACCAGTAAACACAACCTACCGTCCTGACAACCGATGCTATAAATAAACAAAAAAGATCAATCGCGCAAAAAACTAATTGTCTAGGTTAGGTTAGGTGTGTGGTTAGTGGGTCTATAGAGCCCTCCACTGTGACTCGCAAGAGTCTAGTCTAACATTTGATTGGAGATATTCTTCGAAGGATGTATAAAAGCCTTTTAATGAACCAATCCTGGTAAATTATGCCAGAAGTCTGGAGCTGTTCTTGCCAGGTATTTAGTGTTTGTTTGGCAAAACTTAATGTGATGCCAATAGTAGGTTCTGTTCCGATAGAAACACGTGCACCCTCCCTTGCAAGAGAGTCAGTCAGCCTTCTTGTTTCCATCCATGGATCCAGACCAGCAATACTTTATTGTCTAATTGACACTAGATCATTTCAGGATGGCATCACTGACAGGTCGGCCATATTGCTGTGGGTCCTCATATCATATTCTATTTAGCTTCCATTGCTTACTACGCAATTGATAAGATGTATTTCCGGCTGTTTGAACCAAGTGAGGTGAGTATTTAATTGATTACTCTGTGCATCTAAATGACATTGCATCAGAACCTTATTACAAACGACCTATATTGGTACAATTTCCCATTCTTCTACTCTTTGTATTATCCAAAGATGTCATTTTATCGTATATAATAAATTGTAGATTTGGATGGTTATTTTAAGAGAGAATTTATTATTTTTCTATTATCTACTCGAAATCATGTACTTTCTGCTTCATTTCTGAATGAAAAAATTGTTTATTTATCTCATAACTTCAATAGAGCATGTCCACCAACTGACAAGTTGACACTAATGACAGTCGCCCTGAGGATAAACGATTAATCGAGCCTCAAAAGCTGATCATTCAATAGCCTTCTTGATGTGCGTCATCGTTTGTGACGTTTGCTATTTTGACATATAGCTAACCTTAAACTTGATAAACAAAATCATTAGGATTGTATTCAGCCAAATTCGAAAAGGATATGAAATTAATAATCACCAGCTTCTTTTTCCAATTGAAAATACTTGAGAACTTTCAAAATGCTGATGTTTTTTCGTGTATCTAGGCATATTTTTGTATTATTTAAATAAATATAACAATAAAATTAATATTCACTTTTCATAAATAATAATTGACCGTAGACAACAAAGTACAGACCTGACGAGAACTGTCTGTGGTACATTAGAAAAAGACGTAAGACACATTGCCGTTACGAAAGGTACGTCTGCATCCCATTTTGTATGCTGTAATTTCTCCATATTGATAGGTCGCACTTGCGCGAAATCTAAACATCAACTAAACAAATTTTTGAGGTCAAAGATTGGGGTTAATGTTTGTAATACATTTAAACGGTTCATTATTGTGATATTTGAATTGGTAATGTGTTAGAAGGACATTAACAATGGATGACGCACAGCAAAAAGGTTTTTATATGAACTCTATCAGTCACTTCACTTAGCTATGAACATACTATAAGTTAAAACGAAAAATCCCCTGAACAGACTATATCTAAATGTCATATTTCGAGCACTGTCAGTTAGATAATTTTTACTAGAAAAAACTGGAATTGCGGACGACCGTATATAATAAATATCCGTTTTGGAACCAAACCAATTTACAAAGAGGATAGAGAATTGAAAATCCAACAAATGCGCTGGTAGTTTCCCTACGACACAAGCAGATTATTGTCGGATAATAGTATTATCTAATTAATTTTAGACGAGGAATAATTTGATAAAGTTATCTCTCTAATCTCTTTACTAACCCTAGACGAAGTTGTGTTTTGAAGAGTGCATTAATTTTACATACGCGACCTCAGTCTGCGGAATATGAAGCACTATTTGCGACGTTTACGATTGTAAATGGAGTGTAGTATGTAATAAAAATGGGGAAATTATAGGGGTCGAGAACATTTCATTTGGATGTTTTTTTTTGAAGGTGTACCAGAAGGGATTAAAAGTAATGAAAGTGGCTTATTAAAATTTGCAAAATAATATTTTTTTTCTTTGACGGGAAAAAAATTGACATTTTATCTCTGTTGACGGGTAACAAAATATAACTTTTCACGAAACTACATATACATATAGATAAAGGAAGATATTCGATTTTAAAATATTTTATTGAACATAAGTTCCTTGAACTATTCGGTATAGCAAACGAATTTTCTTGTGTTGAAATAATATTTTTCTCTGACATGGACACAACTGCTGTTGATGTTCCTGGTAGCAAATCGGTCGCGAATCGGATCTGAAATGCCACCCGTTCTGAACACTTTATTAGCAATTTCTGTTCTGTGTGCCACCGATTCATCAACATACCCTTCATCCACCTTTGATGACTTCCAGCCGCCATGTTTCTTTAGTGTCATCAAGTCTCCCCCATATTCAACTAAAAGTGTAGCAGACGATCTTCGAAATGAATGACCTGTATATGAGTTAGCATTTTCAAGTTGAAGAAAATTAGCTACTGTTTCAGGTATAGTTAAAAAACTGATTTTTACCCACAACCTGATTGATACTTTTTCCATTGCGATATGCATAAAACAAGCGGCGATCCTTTGCTGCTGCTGGACGAAGGGTAATATTTAATATATTCTTCAGTAACTACAAATCTCTTGTTTACATCATTCTTTGTTTGCTTCAGTTTTACAATTAATAACTTTCCCGAATCTTCAATATCATCTAATGTTACCTGGTTGATTTCACAAATTCAACAAGCTCCTGCAATCCCAAATACAACAACAACCTTGGCCATTAAATAAACTTCATCGAGTGCATTATTTAAAAAATCACTAATTTGTGTACTCGTAAAAATCGCAGCTTTCTTGGACGCGTAACCTTTCCCATTTTGTTTCAGGAATGTAATTAGTTTGAAATATTTTGAAATGTCTACATTATTATTGGATCGTAACATACTTTTAATCATTGAATAATTCGACCACACTGTTGATGGCTTTTGTTGTTGTGCCAGTTCCGAAAAATAAGCCAATAACACTGTCTCCGAGAAAGAACTGCATGTCTTTTTCTTTCCTTAAATCTTGAATAAGCGGTTTCGTAAATTTTCCGCGATATAGCTGGCAATAATTTTCGTGACGCTACTTGTGCTGCTTCTATCAACTCCGGTGGAGTCAGAGAAAACTCGGGACCAGCCATGTTTTCACTTCATATTATTTAAAATAACTACTAAACAATCACTGAGTTCGCAATTTTTGAATCAAATCACAGAATTAAATTGACAGATATTTGATTACTTTGAAGTTTTCCTTACCACCGCAGGTCTAATTGTCGCTATAACTACCACAGCTTACTAGTTTAAAAATTCAAATTTCATATCGATAACATTCTGACTTTAATATACACCCAGCCGAGAGTGACCCATTTTAAATGCTTATAACTTTTATACCAGTTGTGCTAGCCACTTGCGGTTTACGCCATTCCTTTTCTTTTGGCCTAAAGTTTTTTCTAGTTGGTACCAAGTTTTGTCTACAATTATACAGTGGGAGTAAAAAAATTGCCTTTTTTCGACATTAAAATTTTCAACTATTTTTAATGGAACACCCTGTATATTGCAACGCCATAATTAGGAGTCGTGTCCAAGGTATCCATATACCAATAAACATCGGACTTGTACCTTGAAGTTTTAGCTGCAATAAATTAAAATAGTAGTCTGGATATTTTAGCAAACGTATTTTTTATTAGCATATTTAGAACTATACATTAATAAAGAAATAAATATAAATCTAAAAAACTGCTGTATATGTGCAAGATCATCCAAATTATGTGGAAGCGGGTTATAGCACCTATCCTTGAAATAACCCCAGAGAAAAAAGTCTGGAACTGTCAAGTCAGGAGAGTACGGTGCCCATTCTATAGGGCCAGCTCTTCCTATCCATTTTTCCCCAAATGTCATATCTAGTGATGCACTTGCTAAAAGAATAATGAGGTGGAGCACCATCTTGCTGAAAGTAGACCTCATCCAAGATACCCTCCTGTATTAACTGTGGATAAAAGAAATTTTCCAGCATATCAGTATATACGGTTCCTGTTATCGTTGGCTCATTGAAAAAAATGGTTCATATATTTTTTCAGCAGAGATGGCGCACCAAACTGTTACATTTGGAGTATATCGCTGGAACTCGTTAAAGGCTCTTGGATTCTCTGATGCCCAAATCCTACAATTGTGCTTGTTACATCTACCATCTATGTGGAAACTCGCCTCATCAGACATAATTAACAGCGTATTTGGTTTAACTCTAAACAAGTCCAAAAGAGTTTCGCAAGTAAACAATCTCTTTTGGTAGTCCCCCTGACGAAGCTTTTGAAATGTTTGAAGCTTATAAGGGAATAATTTTAAACATTTAACACATCTCTCGCACTCACTTTTAGATAAATTTAATGCAGCCGCCATTTTCCTAAGAGATATTTTCTGATTATTAATTGCAATAATCTCATGGACCGCTAAAAGTATGTCTAAATATTCAGGATTAAACAAATTCCTTTTTGGCCTCTTGACCTCCAAGTATCCATGTATTGAAAAATTTTGATGCCATTTTTTAAAAACGTTTTTGCTTGGCGGATTTTTCTGGAATCTAGTTCTAAATCTTCTTTGTGTCGTTATTATTGATCGGGTTTCGGTATAAAAGATTTTATACGTTTGCTAAAATACCCAGACTACTATTTTAATTTTTTGCTGCTAAAACTTCAAGGTACAAGTCCGATGTTTATTGGTATATGGATACCTTGGACACGACTCCTAATTATGGCGTTGCAATATACAGGGTGTTCCATTAAAAATAGTTGAAAATTTTAATGTCGACAAAAGGCAATTTTTTTACTCCCACTGTATAATTGTAGACAAAATTTGGTACCAACTAGAAAAAACTTTAGGCCAAAAGAAAAGGAATGGCGTAAACCGCAGGTGGCTAACACAACTGGTATAAAAGTTATAAGCATTTAAAATGGGTCACTCTCGGCTGGGACACCCTGTATTGTAATAATATGTTCTTTCACTATTAAATCGTCGTTTTTCCTGTCACAGAAAAAAATAGTGTATTATACACGGGAAAAATATTAGATTTTAGCACTCGGTTTTTTGTCTCAACAACATAACCTCGAGCTAAAATCTAATACTTTTTCCCTTGTAAATAAATAACTATTCAGCTGTCAGTTTGTTATTATTTTCAAAACTCCCGTTTTTTTATATTTTATTGAAATTTAATTCGTACCTAATTTGTTGCAATAACGAAATCATAATGTCAAGCCAATTAAATTCACGATTTATTAATATGACCCAAAATATATCTATACACACATTATTCCGCTTGTGTTGAAAAAATAATAATTGCTTGGTGGTGAGCGTCTGTGACGTCTCATTATTATGCTAAAATGACAACAAATTTCCATTGCATTTAAATAGATTTCCATGCAAAAAGCCACAATAAAATATTGTTTGTTAACACTCCGCTTGAAACGAAATATTCGCGTAATTTGTTTCCATAACTCGTTTTTATTAAATAGATGAAATTTTATGCTGAATGGAATTATAGCCTAGATATAAAGTTAAATCTGTAGCGTGTAGATAAAATACTATTTTCACGATCTATCTGTATCTGTAGAGTAAAGAGAGTGAGTGTAGGTTTACAGCACTTGGCCACATGTGACCAATTCCCATTGTACATCCTCCCGAGGAGTTGTTCTCCTAGGTCATCGTCCATCCTGCCCTTTCCAGGAAGGTGGACAGGCAGGGTTTCCAGCACTATTACGTTCGTAAAAGATCTAGTACCAAATGAATTTTATGAAATCAAACCATTTTATTTTGTTAAATCTACATTATATTTAACCTTAAAATTGTTTGATTTCATAATTTTCTATAGATCTACATCAAGTAAAACCTCATCTATTCAATTTCCAAATGAATTTATTTATTACACACCGCTTTGCAATTTATTACGTTTTATTATTTTGGTCAGAGAACAAAAAATCGAAAACAAAAATCTGAGACATAACACATCGTTAACAAAAAAACGCTGTAATTTTGCCTTTACCCCGCTGTTGGCATTGGCTTTACTCCTTGGCTCCTTGCACTGGCACTACTGGCAGTGCAATGAAATTCGGCATTCGACTTTTGACATAGACAAGTCAAATATTTCTCTATGACTTTTGATGTCACGACTGGTCACGACTATTCAATCTCTTCCTAGCTTCACATTTTTTCCAAGAGTATTTTTATCAGAAGTTTTTCTCAAATAGATATTATTTTTACAATTTCTGTTCGTTTTTTTGTTGTTTCGTATTTTTTTCTATGCAATAAAATTTTTATTTCCTTTGGAAATTTTGATTTCAAGAAAATGTCAACAGTAAACATGTTCAGCTTTAGCGACATCTATTAAGCGTTTGCACCACATACAGAAAACTTCTATGTATTACGAACAAATCCTAGCCTATTACGAAATTCAACAAAATTTAGTACGAAAAATCAGAAGCTGCAGGCAACACTGTGGATAGGTCACTAGAAGAAATCTCCTTTATATCGCCAGGTGTAGGCCAAGACTCACCGATTACACACTCTCTTATTGACGATAACTCCGGACACTCGCATAAGACATGCCTGACAGTTTCATATTCCTGTTCACAGAGGTGTGTCTGCAGCTCACTAGTCCCATAGTATGGAGGTGTTTCCTTAGATGACAGTGGCCAGTCAGAAATCCTACTGTTAAACGTAGGTTTTTCCTGGTCTTCGCCAAATATTCCCTCGGCACCTGCTTCCCAGGGTCTCCCAGGGTGATCCTGGCAAGGCTGCATCCTTTGATTCCATCCCATCTCGTAAGGAATTGAGCATGGGTGTAACGTTTGGCTAGTTCCGCAATTGTCGAAGTCGTTAGGCCGTGGGTGTCAATGGGTCCTAAAATTTTCAGTCCAGCCGCTTCCCTGGCTAAAGAATCGGCAATGCGACTACCTTCACTCCTGTCGTTCCCTTTAACCCACCTCAGGATAATATTGTTATCTGTCGAGGCGTTAGGTAAATCTTGGTGGCACGATCTAAGAAACTGACTTGACTTGACTTAGGATTTAACGTGCAGAGAATGTCCCAAAAGTCTTCTTCAGGTAATCATTTATTATTCGCCAACAAAATAAATACGACCCTGTCACGGCTAATACTTTTATGGCTTTATTGCTTGTCGTTATCCCATCTCAGGTCAGGTCTGTTTCTTAGATCGAGAAAAAAACTATAACATGATCATATGATGAGTTATGATAAGTAAAACCACATTATTACCTATATTGTTCGAAATATAGATAAGCAATAAAAGTCCAGATTGAATATCTCATGAAATGATTCCCATTATTATCCGCTTTTGTTTATAGTTTTGTATTTAAATTTATTTGATAATGGTTTGTTTCAAAAAGTACATAGAGTATTGGAATGCAATAATCCTTTAACAACCATATGTTTATCTATTATTACACATATATACAGATGGCTCAAAAATGAAAGAAGGCTCAGGATGTGGAAATTACTCCAGAGCACTAAGCCTAAGGATTGAGTGGGTAATGCGAAACAATACCAGCGCAGTTCGAACAGAGCTGGCTGGTATCTCTATCTCAATTGCCGCAAAAGAACTAACCAGAAAAGGAATTTCTGGCAAAAACATAACAATCTGCATAGTAGACAAGCCCTATTAGCCTTGAACAGACAACGTGTTATATTTAGGCTAGTACTAGAGTGCCACCAAGATTTAGCTAACGCCTCGGCAGATAACAATATTATCCTGAGGTGGGTTAAATGACACGAAAGGAGTAAAGGTAATCGCATTGCCGATTTTTTAGCCAGGGAAGCGGCTGGACTAAAAATTCTAGGACCCAGTGACACCTACGGCCTAACGACTTCGACAATTGCGGAACTAGCCAAACGTTACACCCATGCTCAATCTCTTAAGAGATGGGATGGAATCAAAGGATGCAGTCGTGCTAGCATCACCCTGGGCGACCCTGGGAAGCTGGCGCCGAAGAAATATTTGACGATGTCCAGGAAAAACCTACGTTTAACAGTAGGATTTCTGACTGGCCACTGTCAACTAAGGAAACACCTCCATACTATGGTGCTAGTGGACACACCTCTGTGCAGTGCAGGATGCGTGAACAGGAAGATGAAACTGTCAGGCATGTCTTATGCGAGTGTCCGGAGTTATCGTCAATAAGAGAGTGTGTGTTCGGCGAGTCTTGGCCTACACCTGCTGATATAAAGGAGATGTCTCCTAGTGACCTGTCCACCTTCCTGAAAACGACAGGATGGACGATGACCTAGGAGGACAACCCCTAGGGAGGATGTACAATGGGTCAAATGTGGCTTGAGTGCTGTGAGCTTACACTCACCCTCCCTAATCTACATATACAGATCTTTTATTACAGGGTTATTTACGAAATATTTTACAATAATTTAATAGTAGCTTCAGGTAGAAAATTTGTGCTGGATCACTTCGAAAGAATGTCATCCATCACTGAAATATTGTACTATACAATAAAATAGTTTCTTTACCCACTAAACGGTTATCTACTATTAAATTGTATAATATTCAGTCAAGTTTTGAGTAGAATTCTGTAATATCCGTTAAACATCTGGTTGTTGAAAGATTATTGCATTTCAATACTCTATGTACTTTTTGAAACAAATTATAATAAAAAATTTCCCAAGGTTAAATAGGAAGGATATTTTACATTCCAATTTTGCATTAATTAATGTTGCATAATATGATAACAGTGTTTAAAAAAATGACCTCCAGCATTTCTATTTTCTTATCTCAAACCACAACTCAAATTCAGGTTTCTCTTCACTTACCAAGTTTAAACCTTACAATTATCTATTAGTGAATTTAAATACCACAAAATAAGAACTGTGATCCCATGGGAGTCAAAGCTACACATATCTTCCTTCATATGTCAAAATAAGACATGTGACATTTAATTGACAGGTTTCGTCCATGCAGCAAAGTCCCCTAGATTATTTTATTTTTTTCATAACAATGTTAATAGTCCAGTTCAGGCAGGGACGTATATAAGGGGGGGGTTTGGGGGGTTCAACCCCCCCCCCAAAGAATATACAATAATTTTTTATTAGCATACTGCCGCAATATTTGAATTACATTTAATACGAATTATGAAATACAAATAATATATTTTTTATCAATATTGGATCTGAAGCTTTAAGAAACTGAATTTCTGGGTACTTATAGTAGTTGCGCCTGCCAAGTGTGAAAAAAGTTAAGTTCAGTTGATATAAGTGTTCCAAGAGTAAATGGAAGACAAATCAACCGGCAGTAATGTACCAGCGGACACAGCTGAAGTTTACTATCGGCGGAACATATTTTACCCATTTATCGAACATGTAGTCAACGAAATTGAAGCTCGTTTTAAGCCCCACGAAGAAACAATTTCAGGAATTCAGTTGATTTTACCTGACCGGAAGAACTTAGAAGACTGGCGACTCGGAACAGTGTATCACTGGAGTGGGTACCGGGTCAAAAGGGAATCGATGGCAATGAAAAAGCTGACGAGCTTGCAAGAGCAGGATCTTCAACACTGATGAACGGACCCGAACCATCTGTGGGCATCCCCAGATGCTCCACTTGGTCATGGTTAAAAGGGTGGGTAAAAGAACAATCCATAAAACTCTGGAAGAATACGCCCAGGCAAATACATGGGGAGAAATTCATAATGGAAACCATCAGGAAAAGTAGCAAAAGAACTGCTCTCAATGAGCAGGAACAAACTACGCACTATAACGGGGCTCCTTACGGAACACTTTTCCACAAAGGAGCACCTGAACAAAATAGGACTGTATAACGGAGACCTCACATACAGGAGATGCAAAAAGGACACCGGAACAGCTCCAGAAGACTACAACCAACCAGTAAAGAACCTGTATGAGCTAATACAGGGAACGGATTGACTGAATAGGCTGTAGTCAGAACATTAGGAGAATCCACAATACGCCCAAGAGGCTGAGGTGGTGGAGCGAAACGAAAAACGATGTTTAAAAATACTTTTAGAAGTAGCCAAGTCAAACAAAGAATTAAAAAAAATTTAACATTATTTCTTCTACTTGAAAAATTGCTTTAATGCGTGGCACTCGATTTTTTTTCCCTTTGGCGGCGCTTTCAATAAAGCTTTCTCCTTCTGAACCTATCAGATGAAAAAAAACCAACCCCCCCACATGAAAAAGCTATAGCTACGTAACTAAGTTCAGGTATTGGGAAACATCTAGAAATGTTTATAATCAAAAATTATTTCTGTCTCGACTATGAATCGTACCCAGATATGCTTAGAAAATTTGGAAAATTTTGGACTATGGATGAACTCCTGTGTGTATAGAATAGTCAAATGCAGTCTTATCATGCGGGTCATACGATTCAACAAAGACATACTCACCGTTTTTATTTTCTCTTATTGAGTTTAATCATAACTTCCAAATAAAATCCGTATGATGAATAAGGTCCGGTATTATAATGTCAAGTTGAGTCACAGCCTGGGATCAAACTGCAATATCCGTATTATAAACATCAACCGAGAGTCGAACTGATGGTTAACCGTCTGTTCGTCCAGCCGTAGATTCCGCAGATTTTCCTTGTATTTCACTTTTGTGCTACAGGATGTATGTTGCAAACTGTTGGAGATTAGTGAGACAGTGTAGCCAACGCAGGTAGAAAAGTTTAAATCTTCGGTTGGTCAACTTCGACCCAAAATCTTGTTATAAAACGGAAACCTTTTTAACCGCGGGTTGAGTTTCAACCCCAGGTCGAGTAACGACGGGTTGAATTTACAGTTTATAAAACCGACCCTAAAGACAGACTTATGCAATTTTGACGGGAGTAAAAAGGATAAATATGTAATTAATTTTCAGCGATTCTAAATAATAAAAAGCAATTTTCCGGTATTTTGCATCCTTAAGCAAAAAAAATGGTACTTGATCTGATAAATTATTTCGAGAATGAATGAAAAAGTACACAACAAAATAATAAGAATTATTCAAAACCTATATAGAACAAATATCAATTATGTAATACGGAATAACACTAAATCAGAGGGATTAAAAACAGAGATGGGATTAAGACAAGGTGGAGGACTAAGCCCAACACTATTCAACGTACATATGGACAATATAATCAAAAAATGTGAAAGTGAAGTAAAAACGATGTTTGTAGGATATAAAAATTTAGAAAAAGTCGAAATATCGTACGGAGTTTTTACAGACGACGTCGTAATAATAGCAGGTACTGAGGAACAACTTCAAATCAATCTTAATATATGGAAAAAAACCAATGGAAGAAGAAGGCATGAAAATAAATACTACTAAAACAAAAATATTGATAATAGGAGATCAAAATACGAAAACTGATATTAAAATAGACAATATAAAAATCGAACAAGTCGAAGAATTCAAATACCTTGGAGTACCACTAGAACAAACTGGAAAACAGGAAGCTGAAGTCAACGAGAGAATAAGCAAGACAATAAAACTGTATTATGCCATGAATCGAAAATTCATCAATAGAAAAGAGATTTCAAATCAAACAAAAATCAAAGTATTTAAAACCATATACAGACCATTAATAACGTATGGATGCGAATCGTGGAATCTCTCAAATGCACAGAAAAGTAAGATACAAGCCGTTGAAATGAAATATTTAAGACGTATAATAGGAGCTACTAGGAAAGACAGAATTAGAAACACACATATCAGAGAAGATTTAGGGGTAGAACCTATAGTACAATTTATGGAACAGAGACAATTAAGTTGGTGGGGACATATACAACGAATGAATAATAACAGACAAGTGAAACGTGTAGACGAAGCGAAATCGCAGATTAAAAGGAAGAGAGGCAGACCAATACAGACATGGAATACAGTGCTGGGTGACATATTACAACGTAGAAGCACGACATGAAGAGAAGCATCAACTTTGGCAAAAGATAGAAAAGCATGGAAAAAATGTGTTTATTTTCTCCGGGTATATTTGTAATCTCACATTTTGGTAACCTCTGTGTCTTCTGATTTGATACATATGGTTAGTGACCTTTGAACCCCCACGATAAGACCGCTTTTGACTATTCCTACATACCAGAAGTGTATAATATATTTTTCAAGTATAAAATGGATTTTACGTAATTCTTACATTAGGTATTCACACCAAGCTCGCCCCCCGTATAAATTATCAACATCAAACTTACCGGATCGAATTAATCCTTGTCCAATAACTTTTGCTTAGAAATGTCACAAAACTATCAGGAACAAAACTTTTAATCACCATATGTGCTCGTTGAGCGAAACCTCAAAAACTTTTTTATCGTAACCAAAGAACCTGTTGTCCGCGTACTGGACCAAACTTTAATTGGCAAAGAACATGCGACGAGCTTCGAAAGCGTCACGACGCAACTGATATCTTCGTACAGCGTCCGAATCAGCGTCTGTTCCCACTACTTCTCGAAAGAACGTACTTCGACGATTTTTAAAGGGTTGATAAAATACATTTTTTTCTTAACAAAAACACGGAAAGGAATATTGGTGGTTAAGTTAATTGTTACTAACAATTTTTGTGTGAGATGTATATACGAGGGATACTCTAAATTATACGTAATATACATGTAAATTGAAAAATTATTAGCCTACTATAGACCCAAACAAAAATATCAATGTCAAAATATTTTATTGCTCAATATATTCTCCTCTTAGGCTATGTACACATGAGGGCGTTAGACGCCGCGTTGAGCGCGCGTTGGCAAATTGTGAAACCGTACACATGAGGGCGTTGGACGCCGAGTCGAAGGCACGTTGGCTGACAGCGCAAGACACGGCATCCGGAGGTTGGACCTGCGTACTCAGTGCGAACACATGGAGTTAGAGGAGTTTACCTGTTTTTGGTTATTGTACCGTAGATACAAGGCTCGGCAAAGAAGACAAAGACGGTGATGGGTTCATCCCCTAATAGATGACCGGTTAACCATGGGTTCATTTGTGACGCTATACCCAAAATTAAGGGAATACCCCAACAAGTTTTTCAACTACTTCCGTATGAGTAAAGTTTGATGAACTATTATCTTTAGTCACTGAAATTACCTTGCGAATATCACACAATTCACGTCAAAACCGAGCAAAAGCGCGCACTCGACTGAGCACATGTGTACGTTCTAATGCCCAGTATAGTAACTCGAAGCGCGCTCCAAACGTAGCGGTTGAAGTGAAAACTACAAGCGTCGCGTTATGGCGACGTTGATTCAAAGCGCGCGTTTGCATGTGTACGATCCCATTTGTTTCTATGTATTTGGCTAACGCGCGTTTGACAAACGAGCGCTCAACGCGGCGTCTAACGCCGTCATGTGTACAAGGCCTTAATAAGATACATTTATTACAGCGAACCTGCAACGTCTCTAGACCTTTCAAAAAAAATGTTTCTTCTTGCTCTGCAAACCAGACCTCCACAGCTTTTATTACGTACATTAAGAAAATGTATGGACCTTCTTAACTTTTTTTCAGTTGAGGAAAGAAATGATAGTCAGTGGCGTAGCGTGGCTGGGGCGGAGGGGGCGGCAAAATGTCTCCTGCAGCAGTTTGTTTCCTGTTCTGAATCAGAGGAAGATATAAGTGGTAAAGGACCACTGGAGCTCCTCCAGTTCATTCAAAAACTGAATCTTGGAATTTCGGTTCCAAATATAGTCATCTTGATTCGCATATATTTGACTTTGGCGATTAGTGTTGCAAGTTGTGAGAGAAGTTTTTCGAAGTTGAAGCTAATAAAAAATTACCTCAGATAGACTATGAGCTCCGCTAGACTACTTGGCTATATTGTCGATTGAACAAGAATTGGCTGCTAATATTGATTTTGACAAAGTTATTTCTGACTTCGCTGCTCGTAAGGCCCGTAGAATCCGCCTGTAAAACCGCTCATCCTATTTTACCTTCAATAAAAAGTACCTCATTGCCTGTGAAATTTAATTTTAATTAAGCACCAATAGAATAGGGGCGGCAAAAGGGGTCTCCCGCCCCAGGCACGCTACGCCACTGATGATAGTTGGACGGATCCAAATCTGGAGAATAAAGGTGGTGTTCTAGTAATTCAAACCCTAAATCACGAATTTTTTGGATGACAACATGAGATTTGTGTCCAGGGGCGTTGTCATGCAAAAACAAAACACCTATGGATAGCTTTCCGCATCTTTTCTCTTCAATTTTTTCCCGTAGAGTGGTCAGTAATGTCGAATAGTAATCTCCGGTTATTGTTCTACCCTTATCAAAAAAATCAATCATGATTACTCCATGGCAATCCCAAAAAACTGAAGCAGGAACTTTTCCAGCAGATTTTTGGACACGAAACTTCTTAGATTTGAAGAGGACGAAGGACATTGATCACCAAGGGTATTAAGCATATCTTCGTAAATCTGCTTACCTCTTAACCCTTAAACAGGTACTTGATGATAGCTCGGTACTCCAATTTTTCGATTTTCACAATTTCGGTTTACATCTTTTTTCTTCTAATTTATTGCGTAGCTCTGGTTTACTTTTTTGCCGTCCAACTTCACACTGACACTACTAATGAGCAGTGCAGGATAAACAAGCGCGGGGCCCGTTAGCAAAAGAGCCTTTGATCTGCTATGGCTTCTTAAGTATAAACTGGTGAGAAAATTCAATACTCTATACGTTTATTTAAGATCTTTGGGTATGAAATTTGGTGTTTTATTTACGCCAATAGGCGGGTACCGAGTGTCTGACGTTTACATTTAAAAATAACGCCCAGGTAGAGATCAGTGGGTTTGAATATGCGGGGCCCACTTTCGCGAGGAGCCCTTAGGAATTGCTACTCTTGCTACGTGGTTAATCCGGCACTGCTAATGAGTTATCATTCGTTGCTATAGTAACACAATATTTTGTTTATGCATGAAACTGATCTAGGCTAACTAGATATCAATTAATACATCCTCGTCATTTGGAATTTTTCTTGAACCAACACATCAACATATCCACCAAGTTGGAGCGCCAAAGAAGCGATGTACATTAAGTACGTTTAATAAAATATTTAACCATTATACTAATAATTAACCCTTATGATCCCACACATATTTACACCTAATGTCTACCGCAGAGAGTACCCGGGTACTCTGAACTTTTGCGCGCGCGCACGCATTACTTGGGCTTCAAAATCTCGTGGAGTGGATTCAACACTGTGGCTTTTCAGAAAAATGAACTCTGTGTTCGTATGTGCCCAAGAAAAATAAAGCAGTGATCTTGCTTTCGACTATGCATAGAACTGCAACTGTCAGCAGCAACACGGAAGCAAAAAAGCCGGAAATGATTCTTCACTATAATTCGACGACAGCAGGTGTAGATCAAATGGTTTCAAAATTCACCACCAAATGAAAAACAAACCGTTGGCCATTAGCTTTTTTTATAACATTTTGGACATATCTGCTTTAGCAGCCTACGTAACTTTTACAGAACATAATCCTCAGGTTGTTCATAAAACGGATCGTCATCGCCTTTTTTTCTAAATTTGGTACGTGATCTTTGTCTACCCTCGGGAATAAAAAGAAGTCAGGAGCCTTTGACAACGCGTTCTTATTTTGTAAAAGTAGCTATGGAAACTGTTCTTGGAGCAAAATTGGTTCCAGTACAAAACGTAGCAGTAACACTCGTTCAAGAGCGTGATAAAAAGGGGCGCCTGAAGGTTACTGGCTATTGCCAAATTTGTAAAAAGGAAATGCGAAGAAAAACACGTAAAAGTTGCAGCAAATGCAAGGATCCTGTGTGACCAGTACCTACAGTTTGCAATAATTGTCAATAATTTTAAAAAAAGTACGGTTTTTTTATAGCAAGTTTTCAATTTTTACTTAGTTTTATTTGTAAAAATAAATTTTGCGTCGTGTTACACGATTTTCAAATAAAAATACACATAGATTCAAAAGTTTTGCATCACCCTAGATCTCCGAGAAAAGAAAATGTGTTCATTATAAATGGATCAGAGATTAATCAAATAATTAGTTTCAATAAAAAAAAACGTGTATATTTGTCAAAAAATTTTATTATCCAATAATAAACTTGCTTTAAACATAAAAAGTATTATTAGAAATTAAATAAATTAAATACAAATTGATTCTTTTTAAAGAAAAGGTTAAGTGAGAACCTGCATGAGAACTTTCAATAAAGAGTATTTCCACCTCTAGAATTTATGCAAGCTTGAAGTCGCCTGCCCATGCTGTTTACCAAATTATTGATATTCTGTTGAGGAATATTTCGCCATTCTTCTTGGTCTGCATGAAGAAGCTCTTGTACACTCTTTGGTGGAATTCCGCGTGCTGCCACTGCCCTGGCAAGCATGTCCCAAGCATGTTCTATGGGATTCATGTCAGGAGATAGGGCAGGCCAGTACAAACGATTGATCCCTTCAGTTTCAAGATACTCATTTACAGCTCTGGTCCGATGAGGTCGTGCGTTATCGTCCATAAAAACGAAGGAATTGCCAACAGCTGCGCGCCATAGTCTCACGTGAGGATGTAGAATCTCTCTGAGATAACTATCACCAGTCATCGTTCCCTCCACATGAATTAATTCTGTGCGATCATTTAACATGATACCAGCCCAAAACATAGCACTTCCTCCTCTGAAGGGCAGCACGGGGCGAGCATGGGCAAGCTGAGCAACTCTCGTTGGATCCCGCCACACACGTATTCGATGGCTATCTTGTACCAAACAAATCCTTGTCTCGTCGGAAAAAAACACCGAATTAAAAAATTCTTCAGGTAAGGCCGCGTGTTCTTGAGCCCACTGTAGTCGGTGAACTCTGTGCTCAAGTTGTAGTCTGGGCACTCTTATTGGTCGGCGACACCTCAAACCTGTCGCATGTATTCGTCTTCGTACGTATTCGTCTTGGTAATGTCGAGATCGATACTTGAACTCCCAACGCATGTCTCATATCTCTTTGGAGATTGTTAAAAAATTGTTAAAAAATATGAAAACAAATAGGCAATCTACTGTAGTATCCACCTTCCAAATTTCATTTTTATATCTCTAATAATTCCAGAGATATTTAGGGTAGGGCGGGGCTAGTTGAGCATAGGGGCAAGTTGGGCAATCGAAATATCTCGAAAACTATACACGGCACGAGAAGGCATCACATAGCGAAAAGAAGGGGTCGCGGGATGCGAACTTATCACGAGACTGCCAGTGGCGACTACTCGATCGAGTGAAGTACAAACGCGCATTGTTTTTTTTGTAACCAAAAAGTGAAATAATTATAAAGCGGAATATTTCGTCTGTAATAGTTATATGTTATCCGATTTTAATCAGGTGAGTGTTAAAATTCCATACATTCACAGTACTTTTGATATGTATAAATATTTAGGGTATAATTCTAACAGGTTTTTGACAACCTCACTTTTGTTTTGAAATTTCGGATTGGGGTTAGTTGAGCTTAACTAACCCCACGACTTAGAACTAAAGTTATATATTCTTTTTATTCTTTTTAGGATGCGGACTTACAAAAGAAAGACTACGAGATGTTACTTTACTCAAAACTTAAATGATGCTGCAAACCCACTAGCCTTGGTAGGGCAACATCATTTAATGCTCAGATGCTTAAGATACATTGATGTTTTGTTGAATCTATTTTCGGTTTATTATTCAAATAAAATTACTTTTAATTTGGTTGTTTTGTCACTAAGAGACTATAAATAAAAAGTTGAGTATCAAACAGGAATTTTATTTCATGTCTAGTTAACATTTAACCCATCATTTGGTTAGACATTCAAGTGCTCAATTTGCCCCATACCCTTGCTCAACTTACCTCACCCATGGGGTACGTTGAGCATACTTGACTTTCTGCATTTAATCAGCTGTAGCTCTCAAATTTGACTCCTAAGAAATAAATTACTATGGACACTTTTGCAAACAGATGAATTCGTTATCCTTCAGTATGCATAACAAGCCATTAATACTTATCGTTGAGGAGCTATAACCGCGCAAATGAAAAAGTGCCCAACTAGCCCCGCCCTACCCTACCACACATTTGCCCATCACTGTATAAAATTCCACTCATTCACCTTCAGGATAATAATGAGTACCCTGGTACTTGTATAGTAGACTAAAGATGTGGTATATAAAAATTGGAATATAAAAATAACAATTAACATGACGACATACAAAAAAAGTCTCTATGTATTAAACTACTTTTCCAGAGATGTCCTGAGAGCACAAATGATTAGCTCTAACAGAAAAAAATATATGTAAATGTAAAATTGAAATAGTACCCGGGTACTCGATGTGGTATCATAAGGGTTAAAACAAAACCCTACGCCCCTGGTGTCAGCGTATTTAGCTTCAGCTTCGAAATATTCAAGTTGTCTAATTGAGTAGATAAGCAAAGAAGGTTCTGAACCAGCATGGGCCATTCGTCAAAAGGGGGCTATAAAAATTAGCTAATAAATAGTGTGCAATGAGGTGTATGATATATTACAAAATATATTTAATTTCCTTCTTTAAGGCCGAGAAAATGAAATATTGTGAAATTCTGACGAAATAAAAACTGTTTTATTTTGGGACGTATTTTCACATACATTTGCTATTGATATTTTGTCACCTTTATGTACTCTACCTATCTGTTTCTCATTTCTCATGCATACGTAACCTAATGTATTATTCATAAAAAATCTGCGACTGATTTTAGATAGAAAGTTAGTTTTCTGTACATCTTTATACAGCTTGTTTCTTTCTTAAGGTTTAATGTATACTTTGGATATCCAGTGAAAATTAGGACTAAGATTGTCAATCAATCTCAGCCGATTTAGGGTCTCATTATTGTTTGTTGCTCTTCAAGCCGTATGTGCGTTTTTTTAAGACATTTGAAGGTCATCGTATAGCATAACCGTCGAATATTAGATTTGGAAAAGGGGTTTTATGACAAGAATGGAATGAAACTGCAGACGAAAACTATATACAGCCTTTCTGCTAAATATTGTACTATTTCCAAATTAGTCTAGAACATTGATTGCCAAAGTGGTCCAGGTGGAGCCCCAGGGGTCCACGGGAGCCCGACAGGGGTCTACGCTTGCGTGAAAAAAAAATGGGGGTCCACAACTCGTCTCGGGGTCTATAAAAATGTATTAGGTGACCCGACTTGACTTCTCCTATGAATATAGGGAGACAATAATATAGGCAGACAATATTATAAGAAGCTTGACTTCTCCTATGAAAATAGGAAGACAATATTATAAGAAGCTCAGCAATATTCCATATTCAGAAAGAGCGTGTCAAGACTCGCCGATGCCGCGCCGCCCGTCCACCTAGTTAAAGTCGTGTCTGAACTTGCATGAACATGTTGGATTTTTCTCTAATATAAATACGAATGCGAATGATAAACATTACTCAGTTGTTTCTGGAATTTCAAAAAAGAAAGTGTACCTATATAAGTGTTCACCAGTGACGGAAGTAGTTTTCAGACTTTTGAAAATTAAAGTGAATTGATATTATTGTTTGCCAGTGTTGGAAAAGTAAGTACCTACCTATCTATTTGTTAGCAACTTGTATCTGCGGGAAAAACAAACCCACAAACAGTAGGTTCTGAACCATTCCAAGATTAAAGATTTCATAGGCCAAGGAAAATTATAACAGTATTTTTTTTACTTTCTTAAACTATCTGATTTCAAGTATTTTTAAGTGATGCGTGCGTTTTACACAATTGTGCGAAGAAAATGATGAGGACTTCCAACGATTGCTGCTACATACCGAAGTACGCTGGTTGTCGAAAGGTGCATGTCTATCAAGATTTGCTTTTCGACTTTGTTTTAGAGTTTCTGAACACTAAAGATCCTGTTTTAAAAGAAAACCTCATGAATTTCAAAGCAGACATTGCGTATTTGACAGATTTGTTCAAAAAATTCAATGACCTCAACCTACAGTTACAAGGGGACAGCCTCAATTTGATAAAAACAATTGGTAAACCTTCATATATTCAAAATGAAGGTTTACCAATGGGAAGCCCCATATCACCAATTTTGGCAAACATTTTTATGGACAGTTTGGAAAGAAAGATCTTTGAATGTAATATTTCAAAAAATATTTTATTTTGGTATAGGTATGTAGATGACATATTAGCGTGTTTTGTAGGTAGTGAACGACAATTAAATATGTTTTTCAATTATATTAATAATTTACACCCAAAAATTAAATTCACACTAGAAGTTGAAGAAAATAACTCAATTAATTTTCTTGATTTAAAAATTCAAAAAGTCAATAATGTACTGGACTTTTCAATTTACAGAAAACCAACACATACTGATGTGACTATACCATATGATTCCAACCACCCCATGTCACATAAACTAGCAGCATACAATTCGATGATTCATAGAGCATTTTCGGTTCCTATGAACAAATTTAATTTTGATAGAGAAATTAATACAATTAAACAAATAGCCACATCCAATGGTTATCCTTTACATTTAATAAATAAATTACTTAATAGAAAAGAGAAAAAGATGGCGTTACAACTAATATTTCCTAAACAAACTAAAGAATTAACAAATTACAAAACCATCACTTATGCTGGTAATATTTCCAATAATATTTCAAAGATAATATCTTCAGCAACAAATACAACAATTTCTTTTAAAACAGAAAACAATGTAGGTAGAAATTTGCTAAATGTAAAAACAAAAATAACCCCATTAAGAAAATCTGGGATATACAAACTTAAATGTCCGGATTGTAATGCTGTCTATCTTGGTCAAACCAGTCGTAATTTTGAAATTAGGTACAATGAACACTTACGAGCATACAGATTAAAACAACCAGATAAATCACATTATGCAAAACACCTACTTGACACTAAACATTCAGTAACACCTAACACAGAACCAGAAATACTACATGTTTGTGATAAGAAGCAAGAACTGGACTTCCTCGAAGAATTAGAAATTAGAAGACACTTAACAGACCCACAATATGAAGTCCTCAATGAACAGCTGAATCTAGGAAGTTCTCCATTATTAAACTGTCTTCTTAAGTAATAATTGTAAAGATCAGCAGATATAGTTTTCCTGGTTTCCTATATCATTGCACAGTTATACTGATCTTAAATGGGACAAAGATATCCAGAATATCCCCATAGGGCTAATAATATCAAAGCTACTATTTGTAAAATCTTCTTCTTTTTTCTATTCATATATATTAAGTCAATCACTAGATAGGGCACTATTTGGACTAGCCAAATATATATCAAGTATACATCATGTCAAAAGTAACTTCTGTCATTCTGATGATGATATTTATATCGAAACAATTGTCAATTTACTTGCAATTTACAGATTTTTACAAATATATTGTGGAGTCATTTAAAAACAGTTAGTTTCATTTAAAACCATATCTACTAAGACTGTTATAACAACATAATTAAAAGTGTAGTAATTTTTGTGTTTGAATAAATAGCTACAAAACAAGAAAATATTTATTTTTACTTTTTACCACTCCGAAGTGGGAGCTTATTGGTTTCTTGTACTGTGAGTCAATCTTAGAATACAAAAAAGTAAAGTAGGAATCCAACTGTTGGATGAAGACGCTTTTTAGTCTGGCCTTGAAACTTAGCTTAAATGACAATACTCACAGCATAATCAAAGCAATATAAATTCTCACCTTTTTTTCGAAAACTTTTAACTCATAGTTGATTGAAAAATAGCCACAACACAGATTTACACAGACATATACTTTTTTCGGGTTTTGGAAGTAAGTTAGTAAATGTAATAGCTGCAGGGGGTCCACCAGATGCAGCAAAATGTTTAAAGTGGTCTATGAGAAAAAAAAAGTATGGGAACCTCTGGTCTAGAATATTTTATCGCTTAATCGCATCCTGTGTGAGCTTATAGTCTCAGAAAAACCTGTATAAACCAAAAGACCATAAAATTCAAATTTCGTGTCTATTTTTACTGGGTCCCAACCACAATCAAAGATCAAACCATTTATAATGTTGTAGATGTAGATTCAAATTAAGTTTTAGTACCCTTTTCCGAGATAAATGAAGTTGAACGAAACTTTAAAAGTGATTGCGTTTTATTAACTCAGTATCTAAGTATTTACTCGGTGAACCTCGACCGTCGATATTTCACTTTTTCATTTTCTATTTAATCATTAGCTCGAGTTGGTTTGAACTTTGTGACTTTCTCATTAAATTCATCCAGCAGATCGAACAGGTCAATGTTTTGTTTTTCCTCAGGCGCTCAAGATAACATTCTACACTGATAGAAATGCATATTAGAATTTTTTCTCGTGCATAATAATTATGAGAAAATAATATTTTTTTACATTACTAGCTGTGAAGTTGACAATTATTGCTTCTTCTAGCCAACTGAGAAGTTGAATTTCTCTATTAGTGGTTAATAATTTTTTTTCTATTATTAACCTAGGTCAATAATGGACAAATTCAAGTATTTTGAGTATTCAGGGATAGTAGTTCAACAAAAACTTGTGCAACATAATTTTGTATACCCAGGAGAATGTCTTTAACATATTTGCTGCTTGAAATTACCTTTCAAGATGAAATTATTTGAATGTAAATGCCATTAGTTTAAAATTCGCGCTCAACCAAAAATGACTGATGACATAACGAGTACGTTCATAACATATCGAAAACTGACAGTGTACTTGTCAGTCATACGACGGGGTAAACGCTTCTCGTGGTGCGTTTGTAAATTGTTTTCAATTTTCGTCTTAAATTTGGCTAGTTGTGGAAAAAATTCTATTGGTATTTTTTCGCGAGATCCCGTTGATATAACGGGAACTGTTATTCAGTTCCCACTGCATTTTTGCAATAGAACGGTAATAGGGGAGTATGTTAATGACGTAATTTGTGACGCAATAAGTTATTAAACGGGATCTCTTTCAGTTCCCGCACCTAGGAGTATGGTTACTGGCGGTTATAGAAATTTAATTGACAGGAGTAACATTTGAAAATTAGAAATTTGATTGAAATTTCAGTATAATATCAAAGATAATTCATTATTTCATGTATAATATCCACGGAGCTAGTACCTAACTGCGAAAAAGTGTTTATTTACATTCTAAAAAGCTGAAAAAACACCGTTTCATTATATTTGCTCAATCAATCCATATGATTCACCCTAGGGTGAAAATAATCATCCGAAACTCGTAGTCTAACTGAACTATGCAACGTTACTTGTGATGACATAACTACGAGAAGGCTAGTACCAAAAAAATCGTCAATTATAGTTAAAACTAAAAAAAACATTTTTCGAACAATAGGAACAATGAAACCATAAGAAACTTTGTAACTCGTCACTTTTTATTGAGGTTATGTTTATTTATTATTGTTGTGAAATTAATTCTATCCGGTTCACCGATTGATTTTCGCGAGAGATCATGAACGATAACAACCTTTAAAATGTCTTTGGTGGGGGTATAACCGCTCTGTAACCGACTTCACATCAACGGTATCTCACCAAAAATACTTTATATATTTGCACCATAGTGGTGAGGACATTTATAAGCCTCGCACCTCATTTCGCTCGGGGCAAAGCTACTCGCGAAATAATTTTGGTGCTCGGTCAATAATAATAGTCTTTTCACCACCTTGGTGTATAATATACTATTATAGAATCCTTAAATAATAAAAATCTTCCACTTATTTTCAACTTTCTCATCCTTGCGTTTTGTGTGATTATTTGTGAATGAGTGAGTGAGTGAGTGTAGGTGTAGTGGTAGTGTAACAGTGTTAAAAAACAATTTATTAATGAAAATCCATCACAAATTGTATGGTTTATTGAGAAAATAATCATATTTAATCCTAAAACAGACACAAGGGATAAGTTTAAGTTCCAGTTGATAATATTTTACTATTCCATTTATTACATTTACATGTTAGTACACCAGTAGCTCTGTTGTATTCACCGATAAAATATCCGCAATATTTACAGGATAAATCCACGATACTCTTTCTTTTCATTGCAAATGGAAGGAAACATAATGGCCAGCAGCTCAACAAACAGAACGTTTCCAAAGAATTACCAGTTGCCTGCAATGATAAAATGCAAAGATCACTGTAAAAATATATAAAAATAGAAGAAGTGGGACACAGAACAATATTTTCTTCTATGAGCTAGGCGGAAGCCATTTTGCGATGACAGACAAATGACTGACGTGTCATTGAAAAATTAAATGACACAGAACTACAAAATTATTACGAAGTATTAAATATATACACTTCAAAAAAAAGATAAACGAGATATGACTTTTCGCACTTTAAACACTAGTGTTTTGAGCATAGAGATACTACAAACAAAGGCAACA
>CAJUYI010003189.1:0-24954 GCA_910591695.1 Galerucella pusilla | reverse complement strand
CTGAGCCCCAGGTGGTCAGGGTGTCAATTTGAACATCATAATCGTGATCAGCGACCTCGAAAACCCCCTAGTACCCATTCTGGGCCAGTTCTGAACGGGCGTCTCAAAAAATGCATTTTTCGAATGCATTTTTGGAGTGTTTTTAGGTTCACATTTATTCCAGTCAAATTGCTAAAGGAAACAGTTTAGAATTTGAACATTTCAAATTTACCCAATATCAATACAAACCTCGTGTGTAATTCGGCAGGACAATTTAATGAATGAGAAATTTGGAAACATATCAATGCAAACTTTATTTATGAAACATTAAAAATAAACACATTTTTATTTTAATGTATAATTATTAAAAACGCAGTTATTGAAATTCATACTAGGAACAAATGAATAAGTGAAAAAACCACTAGTGTATTTGTCAACAGTAAAAACACAAGAGCTTTTTTTTTATCGGATAAATTTCTCTTTGCAACGAAACAGTTTTGCCAATCACTTATTTTACGAGAAAAACTGACATGATAAAATCGAGACACCGAAGGTGGAGCGATTTTATCTAATGTCAGTTTTTCGAGCAAATTTAGTGATTGGTGAAACTTTGAGTTAAAGAGAAATTTATCTGATAGAAAAGAAGCTCGAGTGTTTTTTGGCAAGATAAATTAACGACAGAATATTGAAATTATAAGTAACCAAATTTGCGACTCCTTGTAATTGTGTAAAAGTGACGTCCGCTTACTAGATATTGAGGAAGAGGAATTTTTATCGCGATAAAAAATGATGCACCTTTTTTATCGATGTCAAAGTGACAATAACATATCCAGGTATATGACATTTTAACATTGGAGAAGTTAAAGCTAACTTTTGCCGCTGTCAAAGTGACAATTGCACTGTGGCATATGCGATTTTTTATACATGAATTAAATTGTCACTCGAAAACTGAGAATATTTTTATCTGCGGCACTCCATCTTTTGTAGTAAATTTAATAAGGCCGCAAAGGTATGTAGTTTGGACAGCCCTGTTACAAAGCTATCAAATTAGCCCAATAAGCACCATCAAATCGTTTCGATACAAACCAGTCTGAGCTGACAAATAATCAGCGCATAGTCATTTCCTTCGTATCTTTTCGTTCATGTGCCTTGACTAAACTTGAAGATAGGAGCGTGTTATATGGACACAGTGATGTCCATGCGTTCCAATTCCTTTGGTCAGTTAAGTGGCCAGATCTATATAGGCACCTTTTCCTGCAATTTAATAAAATGGAATGGATTAAAAAAAGCTCGTGCTATCCACCTCTAGAAGCAGTGCTGGTAGTAGTTTCTGCCGATAAACTTTCGTATCTAAAGCATTCCAGGGAATCCGTTCTCTAATATTCCAAATATGATTAAATAATATCTCCGAAAATGTCGCTTATGAATAAAATTTTTTCAGATTAAAGCATCTGTCAATCGCGTTTTCAAGCTCTGCTGAGTTGAACTTATGTGATCTCAATCGGGAACGTAACATCAAGAATATTCAGCTGTCCATGCAACATAAATTAGAAAATTAGTGAGCTAGATGTTCATGAGCACTCTTTTGAATCATTTGTGGAAACTTCCAATAATAATCGTGCTGTCAAATTACCGAAGATAAATATTAATTAAACGTAAACCAACTTTTATATACTTAATTACAGTTTCCAGCAGAAATAGTCATCTTTTAATAAAGCGTGTTATCAAAAGACGTCGAAGTCTCTGTAAGCCAGAGAGCTTTGGCTGGACCGTTCGCTGTAAAACTCTTGACCACCAAGCAGCAATAGCTCCATATTATGTGATCATTGGTTTAACAATCATCACATATATCCAATATAGATTTGGATTGTGTGGCCTTATGGATAACTTTTCCCAAGTGAGCGTTCCAAGTAAGTTTCGTATCCAGGATAATCCCAAATATTTCACTTCCGCTGCAAATGGAATGACCTCACCATTGTAGGGAAGTGATGGAAGATCATCCAATTTTCTTTTCCCAGTGAATGGTACTATTACAGTTTCACCAAGGTTAACAGACATCTGGTCCCTCTGGCACCAGCTGTGGACATCGTCCAACGTCTTTTGGAGGATATTACTACCCTTTCTGCCTTAGTCCTTGCCAAGAAGACATGGTCGACTGCATAGGCTTGCAGCTCTACGCCTTTATTTTCCAAAGCGCAAGTTATCCATAAAGAATGAGGGGAGATAGTATTCCGCCTTGTGGGCAGCTCCTGGAAACCTCAAAGCTAATGGCCTCGTTCTGAAGAGTTGTAGTGGCTGTATTATGTGTGACCGAGTGTGTGACATATATCCAGCTGGTAATCATGCCCTTTTCAGCCAAAGCTGAACCAATGGAGGTCGGTAGTGCATTGACAAATGCTCCTTCGATGTCAAGAAATATGGCCACCGCGACATCCTTGTTGCTATTCTATCAACAAAGTTATGTAACGCTAAATCTGTTGATTTGGCAGTTTAATAGGCGAACTGGTGGATACTCAGGGTGCAGTTATATAAAGCTAACAGCCTGATGTAGCAATCAAGTAGTCCTTCAAGTCCTTTGCGCAGGAAAGTAGTTAGGCTAATGGGTCTGACCAATTTTGGGTACGGGTCTGTGCGGCCCACTTTCGCAGCAGATCTTGTAATATGCCAACCTCAACGGGAGATTCGAAGGGCTGATATTAGTTGATTGCCCATTTAACTGCCGGTGCTGTGATAACTTCCTTGGCAACCTCCAAATTGTTCTTTTTGGTGCGCCTTGCAGTCTCACAGTGGGGATGTCGATAGTTATCCAGATTCAAACTTGGAAAGTGATTTTTAATCAAAAGCTCCAACGCTTGTTTTCTAGAGGTCGTCAAAGTGCCATCAGGTCTTTTCTTCCCTTTTCTAGGCATTTGTTCCACCAAGTATAGTTGCGATTATCTCTTTCTGTCTTGATTGGACTGTTTTTCATAATAGGCGGAACACTGCTTCACGAAGCTTTTCCACTGCTGTATCCATCGAAACTGCTAATGGTGGTGGTCGTTATGGAGGTTGTCGGATGTTCAAGGTCCAAGGAGGTCCAAGGAGTGTTTGTAAGTCACTCTTGCTTAACGTAACAACTGATTCTTCAGCCGACTAGGCTTTTCGGGAGAGTCGTCGTTAGAGCGTAAGCGCTTGCTTGACTAGTCACAGTCTCTTGCGACTGATCCTGCTTCTGCTTCTCTAGAATTTATATTCTTAGTTTCAGTTGTGAATTATAATAATAATAAAATAATAAAGTTTTAATTTTCCCTTGTTGCGACTTTTTTCCATAGAGCTTGTTTCACTCCTGTCATTTTTACCACATTTGTGTTTCGTGGTGTAATGGGTGATGGACTGTCGACTGTCTGTCATCCGTCAAATTGCTTGTGTGTGGTGAAGTTTTTTATCATGAAAAAGTAAAGTAATGCCTAAACAAAATTCTGTATGTAGTTAAATAACAGAAAACAAACAATGGGTGTTTCATCGAGTGCAACTAGGAAATTAACTATAGAGAATGAGGATCCTGCGAGTGTCATTAAAGTTTCAGAAGAAGTAGTCGATCGACTTAAAGGAACTCAAGGTTAGGTTGGAAATGTTACATAAACTTGTATTCAAATCATATATTTTGCTGCCAGGCTTGCACATCTATTGATTTAATATAGTATTCATAGTACAGAGTTAACAGTGTCAATTTTACCCATTGTTGATTTCAAATGAAATGTATATTCCAAAACGCTCAGTCTTTATATTTTGTTGTTGTAAAGAAATAAAGTGAAACAACCACCTCTATCTGCTTATAGTACCTAATGAAAAATCAACGTACAATTTAGAAAATTGGATAAATATCACTGGTCTTTATGATTTGTTTAATATTATTAAAATAGCTGAAGTTGATTATAATACAGCTATGAAAAAACTCAACCATCCTACATGCTAAAGGGATGTAATATATTGCTTAGAGAACCTTTATTAGGTACCTATCCTATAATCTTATGGTGTGACATTGTACATTCCCTACAGAGTGGAACATAGCTGTTTATACCCTTTTACATAAAACAGCTAATGAGTCTAATATTAATATTAACAGATGTGAACATGCAGTTACAATAATGTTTCTTTTTAAAATGTTAAAAAATCAAGTCACCTCAAATCATTTACTCTCTTTGATACCCTATAATGGCCTTCTGCAGTAAACTAGAGCCTTACTTATGTTAAACTTGTCAAAGACTGCACTGCAGTCTGCACCAGTTGCCAATATCCTGCAAGTAGCAAATAATTTTAATTAAATGGCTGATTTAAATTGGCAGGTTCGCTATAAGCAGTTTAAGTGAATCCATCTTCATTATTAAGTATATAACTTTTGTCCTTTTGGTAATTTTATATATTGGATTAAATAATAGATTATATCACTTTTAGGACATCAGATAATTATAAACATTACTACCCATGTAATAAGGTTGTAAAACTTGTCTCAAGAAATAAATATTCCAAAAACGTTCGAACTTCATATTTTTGTAGGTGTGAAGAATGAAAATGTAAAACAACCACCTCCAATGCCACCGCCCCATGGAGGTCCTGGTCCGTTTCCCATGTTTTGGCATGAACCTAGTCTAAATACTTATCAAGTTCGACAAGCTAATGTAGCAGAATTAAAAAAGAATGATGAATATTGGCAGCAAAGACTGAAAAATTTAGAAGAAAAGCACAAGAAGATGAATGCAGTGTTAGATGAAGAATATAAAAAAGCAGTAAGTATTTTATTCCAGTTCTAGATATATCAAATTGAATTATTTTATCATTCTACCAGTTTTCATTTGTTCAGGTTATTTTTTATTTAATGATATTATTCTTTGCACATACCTGCTCTGAACACAATGGAAAAAGATAAATATTGATGAAAATGGTGACCTAGATGACAAGAAAAATCAACTTTTTGTCTACCTTGTTTAACACATTTAGGGCCGATTTTACAAGATTTATACTAGGTATAAATAACAGTACAGTTATCCAGGGAATAAAGTTATACCAGAATTTATAAATTTATACCTAGTATAAGACTAGTTGGTTTTACGATGCTTTTTTACACCGGTATAGTAACGTGAAAGTGGTTCATATAAATTGTTATCTCCTGTCAGTCCTGTCATATGTGATGTTTTTCTTCGTTAATCTTAAAACTTAACGAAAAGTGTTGTTATTGGATTTCAGCTGATTTTTTATTATTGATAACTTTTGCTGTCGTAAGAGAGTCTATTCATCATTTTGAAATGGATTTATATGATCTTCCAATATTTGAATCTTACGATGAAGGAGATATGGTTACACTATGAAGGAAACCAAAAACTATAGATGAAAGATAACTACTCAAATTCTTTCTTTCTAAATTATCAATTTTTTAATAATTCGATATTGTAGGATCAATTACTTCGAAACATTAGATCACAATGAGTTTGTGGCCAGATTTAGGTTAGAAAGAGCAAATCAGAGAGGAAATATCTACTAGCTAGCTACAACGCGTTCGTTTTTTGCTTTTAACAGACATAATTTATAGGTATATTCACTACAAATAAAAATAAAAGTTCATGCCTCCATATCCAAATGTTAAACTAGTGTAAACAACCTGCGTTTATGTTACTTTTTGAGGTTATTCATAGAGTAACCGACATATCTGTCTGTTCGGCGACGGTATAGCTTATTCTAGACTCTCCGAGTATCCTATTCCATGGTTATATACCTGCTTTGTAAAATGCTAGAATACATCTTATACCGAGAGTAGGCTTACTCTTAATTTATACCACTATTGTAATACCGGCCCTTAGTCTATTTTAAAATTATGTAAAATAAAAGCTGTGTTATTTTATTTTTCAGTTACATGAAGTCTCATCTACCACATTTGCCGGAAAAGCAAAGAATTTGCCACCATGTAAAGATACGGAACGTGCTGTCAAGGAATGTTACCAATGTAATCCAAATGAATCAATGAAATGTGCAAAAGTAGTTCAAGCCTTCCAAGAATGTGTTGATTTGAAAAGAAACTGTTTACTTGCAAGTAAATAAAACTAACAGGTATAATTTGTTTAGATTGCATTTTAGATTGTTTAATTGTAAATACAATAAATTTTGTTTACAGAACTATTCTTTTTTTTACTCATTCTTACCCTTTTCTACCCACAGTTTGAGTTCACTTCTGCTAGCAAAACATGAGACCACAAATTTTCAACATTTCATTACCTTCATTAGGTTTTTATAGATATGAAAGGACTTATAGGTATCATAACTAGCTGAATGTGATTCTAGATTAAATCTTCGAACCAATCTCTCACAATGAACACTCAATAAACAAACATATTGGTGGATTTTTCAGTTGAGTCAACTGAATAAAATTTAATAGTATGCAATAAAATGTAATCAATGAGAAACTTTGTAACACTACATGATTTATTGACAGTTAAATACAAATTAATTTAAACATAGTAGTTCTAAACACAAGAATAACCTTTTAGTGATGTTCATATCCATCAGGCAAGGCGTTGGCATGTGGGTTATGGAATAATGAGCGAGTGCCATCGCCCCATGGGAATCTCTTGGTACGTACCCTCAAATGTTCGTATTTGACGAATTCTGGAGGTGCGTGGTGTCCACTTTGGTGGGACAAATAGCAATTTACACCACACAATAGAATTGATGGAAAAGCTAAAAAGAAAGTAATATTTTTCCAAATTTTATAACCACCTTCATGTTGTCCTGAAACTGCTGATGGACCTTCTATTTGAGCAGATCTTCTCGCAGAAGTATGTATGAGCCTACGAATACTTTGGTTCAGCACATAAGCCATTGTAAGTATTTTTTGTGAAATCAATATGTATGGCTATAAAAATTATATAATTCAATGGGTCTCCTTCTCCAGCCTTCTCTCACTATATCGACATTTGACAGTGACAGATAATTTTGATTTGACACTTTTCATCATAGAGAAATGAATTTACTTCTCTATGGTTTTCTTTTATACAGTGGAGCCAACATGTTAAAAGTAATTCATCAACGAACTTTTTTCATGATCTTTTGGATAGTCTCCATGTTTTGGTTTTGGATGCTTGATACAAATAATATGATTGAATGTACATTTATTATCAAAATAATTAATACCTACATTTCTTTGGTACTGACGACCGGCCCAATTCCATGAGTGATTGGAAAAATTCTAATATCTTCAATGATTTAGATTTGTCTCCCAATAAAACCAAAATTGTTGAGAATTTAGAAGACCCTTTTTTGTAAATATTCCTTGCCTTTCACTTTAGGCAAAGCATACACCACCACGGCCATACGTCATACAGTATGTTTTATCTATGGTCATACATACGATATACGACAGCGGAGTAGCGGACAGTGATTACATATTTCTCTATGGTGATTACGATATGTCATCTGGCGTATGTTGTATTGATTGTATGACGTAACCTAATAATATATTTCACAATATTCACTTTATTTTGGAATTATATCAAATATAATATATACTCTTCAAATTGAATGTAAGCTACTCTCATTTTTCTTATAAGTATTGGTTGTATCAGTTGTCTAATATTTACAACCCACTTTTTATGAAGTTTCCACAACGCGTAAAAGGTAACCATAAGCCATCTGCAAATAATAACATTAGATGAAGTTTCCACATAATAATAAACTAACAAAAAACATTAGGCTGAAGAAATTAATACATAATCTCATTAAAATAGTTAAACGATTTTGTGTTGAAACTACCGAAATGTTCATTTATCTTGACAATGAAATGTTTTGATATCATAGGTACCATGGATGTTCTTTTAGTTGAGTGTTTAAATGTTTCATATTTTATTTGTTGAACATGCATGATGTGTATGCTCACTGATATATTTTACTAAAAACAAATAGGTAGGTTGTTTTGAATATGGATACTTTCATCAGTTATATTTGTAATTTTTTTTTGACCAATAAATGGTTCCAAAAATATGTACAACTTTTTTATTAACAACAATTATTCTCATATAATTTTTAATAGATACTCATTTTTTGTAATAAGTAGTACATACCATGGCTGCAACAGGTATAATAATGTAGTGTATATATGAAGTTTGATGTTCATCCTCAAATGAAACAACATAAAATACCACAGAAAAATGTAATTTGTCTAATTTGTACAGCACTATGCTGATACATGTAACAACAATTATAAAATGTGACCTAATGAAAATGAACAAACCCTCTCCATTTACATTTACCATGCCGCCACTCATCTAAACAAATATGACTCTACCACCCACTAATTTAACACCATTTGTTGGACACTCTTTATAATATACAGAGTTTGTGCTCCTTGTATATCTCTAGTTTCAATGACTGGTCAATACAATTGTAAAATTGGTCCCGATTTGATTGGACTATGATATTTGATCTGATTTTAGATGGATGTAAAACATTCCAAAATAGAAGATTCAGAGTTTTCTACTGTGTGGGGTACGATGTATGATTGGCATAAAAGTTATGAAATGATTTGAAATAATTTAATTTCTAGATGTTGATATTGGACTATTGATTAAACTGGTTAAAAATTTTCCTTGTCTTTATAACCATAATTATGAAGAATTCAAAAACATCCCATTAAAAGAGAGGACATGGGTCAAAATTTCTACAAATCTTAACATTCCTGGTATGATTCACCATTCACCAAATATTCAATGTGTTTGCTGATAATCATAAATTTTAAAATTCACAAAGGTAAATATTTTTGTAGTCAACGATTGTCAAAGACTATGGAAAAATTTAAGAGATAAATACAGTCGAGAGAGACGATCACTCAATGGAAAATTTTCTGCATGGGAATATTATACTTCTATGACATTTCTAGACAGTTTTGTACGACGAAGACGAAGAGCAAGAAAGTTCCAAACTAAGTATGAAAAATTTGTTTACATTTTTTTTTCAACTTTTAATATCTTCTCAAACTTATAAAAATATTTTTGAAATGTTTTAGGAAATGTATTAGTGATGACTTCCCCAAACAAGAAATTGAAAGCAATGATGATAATTCAACTCATATGATTGAAGTATGGGATGAAGATACTGTTGATTCAAGCATTTCTTCTAAAAATTTACCGTTTTTAGAAGGTGAAGAAATAACATTGAATGTAATTAATGATTTACCTGTAAAGGAGGTAAGCTGGACCAATGAAACATGTATAAAAGAACTATCATTATTGATACTTCATCAAAAGTCTTTTTTCTAATCATTATCACTACATACTTAGCACTTTAGCTTTTTCATAGTTAAACGTGGCAACATCGAATGTTTTCAGCCGCATTTCTTTCACAGCTTCAGATAAGTTTTGCCAAACTACTACACATGGCACTTTATTCTAGATTAATCATCAACAAGAAAAATGTGTTAATACGATAAAACATCAGTCATCCGAGGAAGCTTTCGGTGCTTATGTAGCCTCGAGACTTCTAGATTTCCCAGTAGATGAACGACAAGCAAAGAAGTTTAAAATATTTAAGGTTTTGGAAGACCTCGATAATATTTTGTAACATTATAATACTAAGGTTTTTATATCAAGTATATATCATTTAGGTTAAACACACTAGAATTTATGTAAATATACAATTAAATATATTTTAATTACCTATTTGTTTAAATAAAGATATTTATTTCAATTTCACTATTCTGGTTGTTTTGTTATTATTTTGAGACAGTGTCCCTAATCCCGTTCCCTTGTTAAAGAAGCCCTTTAATATACTTTTTCTACGAGCGGGCGGAAAATTGAATTTTCCACACATTTAAGTGAGGAAAATTAATTTTTTGTATAACTGTCATTAAAAGTGACACTTTTAATGATAGCAAACAATGTTAAAAACGATTGTTTACATAGCAGCGTGTTAAAAATACTTTTAACACTAGTGTTAAAAATATTTTTAGCACGCTGCTATGTAAACGTCTGCCATTCACAACAATCTTTTAATTATTTGAATACTAAAAGTCATTTTGAATTTATTGTCATTGCAAATTCGCTCGTTTCATTATCAAAATAGGGAAGTTGTACAAAAAACATTGTATATGGTATTTGTGTTGAAAGTGATTTTATTTTGTTCGTGAAATTGTTCAATTCGCTCCGCTCATTTCACAAACGTTTTCACTCACAAAATAAAACCTCACTTTTAACACTCATATCATAAATAACTATTTTCAACGACCGTGCGTTTTAACCAACTTTCCCGCACGCATTTTAGTTTTGAAAGTGTCACTTTCCCGCACTAGTGCGGGAAAGTAAAATTATGCAAATTTTGACCTAATTAGATATTTTTTACTTCGGATGTTATAACTATTGTTACAACAGGTGAATGAATAGTCCATCAAATGAAATCTACATCTTTTCTAGCTTATGTTGCATTTTAAATTTTTTGAAAATATAAAATGATGAAGATATTTTGATATAACCCTGTACATTATTTAAAGTAGTGTCATAAAACAACTATCAAACCACCTGGGTTTGATATAAGAAGAATATATCAAATAAAATGTTTTCATCTACAAATCACTTGAAACCGTTGTCATCACCTTCATCGTCATCTGCTTTATGTGACCTGCAACCGATGCCATCCTCATCGACGTCATCTACTTACCAGTTAACACCGAATAACTCCACTGGACCGGCATTTTTAAGTAATTTACAGAATGCAACAAATTGTGTTTCTAATATTAATATTTATAATAATAATAATAGTTTTTGGTTAAAGTTTTGTATAATATAATGTTGAAATAAAATAACTTTTGGAAAATGGATTGGTATACTTTTTGTATATACGGTCGTAGAAAAAATAATGTTCCTAACTCATGCGTAAAGTGTCTTTCCCGCCCTTGATAGCTTGCCCGAACTCCGCTTTGCGTCGTTCGGGTCAACTGCAGTCGCGTGTGAGAAAGTATCACTTTCCGCACTTGTTAGGAAAATAACTTCCCGCACCGCGTGGAAATAATTTTCCACCTCAATATATCAAATTAATAATAAGCCGGTATTGCGAAATGCTTTAGTTACCATGTGTAACTGACTAGCTATTATACTTTCATTTTTGTTTGTTTATTGTCAAAAAAACTGTCAGTGCATTTCTAAAATATTTTGCTCGTGAATAAGTGAATCCTCATTAAAAATGAATATTTGTCTCGAGGAAATCGATGAAAATACAAGCGAAAGAGTTCCCGATGAGATTCTTCTGGCAGCAGAAAATGTGAAAACGGACCTCTGTTACCAGAAAAATCGAAGGGAAGATATGAAAAAGAATACTATAAGCACTTATACTCAGATAAAAATATCTCAACTTTTGATTAGTTCTGTTGACTTTCCTCACGCTTGTAGAAAAACTATTGTACCTAACACTTGCGGGAAATGTTTTTCCGCACTCGGCTGCTTCACCGAACTCCGTTACGCGTCGTCCGGTGAACGGCAGACTCGTGCGGAAATATTCATTTTCCGCACTTGTTAGGTAAATAGCTATTTCCGTCGACCGTGTATTAACGTTCTCAAAATTAGACAAAATCATACATTAATGACCCTTATTAATGCATGATTTACATTAATCAACGATTTCTCTGCACATCTTATACATTATATTTATATTGAAAGTTACCTGTGGTGTAGGCAATCAAACATACATTTCAGTGTCATTATTCATTTTTGACAATGACAAATAAATATTTTCATTTTTAATTATTGAGAATAACGAATAGAGCTTATACAGTCGACGGAAAAGCTTTGTAACTAACACGAGTATTAAAAGGGCAATTAACAATTTCAAACATTATCTCGATTGTTAATGGCCCTCATTAATACACTTGTCGGTTAAATAACTATTATATACTAAAAAAATACTGTTTGGGAAAATAAATAGACTCTGAAGTCAACAAGATATATTGTAAAATGTAAAAATATATAATACATACAAAATACTTCAGATAAAAAAAAACATTCAATACACAGGACAAAAGAATACCTTAACTGTAATCACAAAAAAATATACATCTGATAATTGTTGTCGTCAAAAGCAAATTGATATTTGTGATTAACCTTAAATTATAGGTGTGTCGGTAAAACTATCGTGATTTGTAATTTTTAAATCATATTTACGTTATTATTAATTTCATAGCCTTTTCGAGTTTGGCTGAGTATGATCCTGATGATTCTTATTAAATATAAGGTTAGCTATTTGTCAAGATAAACAAGATACTCAAAAACCGGATATACGTCACAAACGATGACGCACACCAAGAAGGGTATTATATGAACTATACATACGTAAAGTTTTATGGTGTGATATTAGTTTATTTGAATTTATTCTGATGATTACAAAACCTTTATTTTTTGGTACAAAGATTCAGTTCAAGTGCCTGGGCTGTTGAGCCCAACCCATATTTTTTTAAAGAAACTAGAAAAGGCGATACTTTTTTTTTGATACTGGCCGTTTGTATATTTTAAACAAACTGACTTTGCCGAAGACTATAGACCATTCCAGAACACGTGACTTTGATAGATTGTCCATATTGTGTTGGAGTGCAGCCGAAAACATATCTACACTAACTAACCTTCGATATAAAATGTCGAGAGCCCACACAGCTTGTGATTCACTTAGGCCCTTAGGCGGAACCATCACTTTTAATAGGTATGATACGCTGACTCGACAGTACATGGACAGTGGGCCTTAGGGAGCCCCTTTATAAGGCACGAATCCAAGCATCGCGGTACTGCACTGATAAAATAAAATAAAATTCTCCTGGCATCTCATTCTTTGTGAATGTCCGACACTCTCTCAATTAAGGTTTTCTGTATTCGGCGAGTACATGCTAACACAAGCCAGCATGAGGGAGCTTACTTCCGGCGACGTTATCGCCTACTTCAAACAAGTAGGCTGGATGACGAGCTAGAAGGAAGTCTGAACCCCAGAGGGATGCATAATGGGCCAATCGTGGCCTAAGTGCTGTGGGATCACCCACCCTTCAAATTCTTACAATTACAGTTCCCATATTTAATAACACTACAAAACGATATGGTATTTTATATACCTTCAAGAACTAATTGTTAATTAAAGTTCAACTACGTTATTTAGCGTACCTATATATTCTGTTGCCATCCAGCACAATATGGCAGCCCTGTGGGTGACGAAACTGTGAAACGGTCTATTCTAGAATATTTTGAATTCTCACCAATTTGCTTTTAAACGAAATTAATTAAATAACAAATTATTTCCAACCGAATTCCCATTTAAATACCTTTCACCTACTTATAACATAATTAGGATGTATATGTATACACACGTAAGATTAGTAAAAACAATACTTTATACAAATACACAAATTATCAAACGCCGTTCCATCATCTGTTTAGGCTGCATTGAAAAATACCGTATAAAATTGAAATAATCAGTCTTACACATTATCCTGAAAGATTCAGTTTCCCTCTATTCAAGAAATCTAACTAAGCTTTGCTTAGAAGACTTTTTTTGCTACATCATACATGCCAGGGTGTCTATCCACCAGAGTGGCGCAAAAAAACCAACAATTTTAATGAGTTTCTGAAAGTTTCAGTTCAAAATTCAAATTTTGAAAAGTCACTCATAATTTTTTTCAAATTTATTAGTTGCTACATTTTTTCGAGTGACCTTTTATTATTTCCCCGTCCCCCGTCAGTTCCGTTACTTTCCTCTCTTCTGAAGTTTGATATTGTCATCAATGGGAGTTTTTTGACCAGAAGAATACAGTCCCAGACCAGTCTAGATCTGATCTGGAGGCATGCTAAGAATTTAAGAGCTGCCTGACTATCAGAGAGAATGAAGGCGAGTTTATGAATGTTTATCAACTGCCAGTTTGCATTAGCTGTTCGTCAAACTTTTGGTTATCCTAGCTGCCGCTATCAAGTTGACGTTATCCGTAGAACATAACGTTAAATACGAGAAACTGTTGTTCCATGATTCTGAATGTCAACTAGGTAATGATTACATTTAGCATCATTTCAATTCAGAATCGAGCGATAAGTATTTAGAGAAACAATAGTTGCTTTTTTTCAACCACCAATCTAAGCTAACCTAAAGTTAAACTTAGCTAAGCTAGCGTTCGTTTTGCCAATGAAGTTAGATTTACTAAGATCAACTGACCTCCCCCCTCGCCTCCGCCAAGTATGCCGGATTTTTAAGTTTAATCGCGAATGCAAGAAAAGACTCATTTTGGACATCTGATGAAGATTCTAACCTTAAAACACATATTTGGAGCTCTCTTAATAGAATCCGTTTTGAATTTTTATTTTAATTCATAATATTTTCTGTAAGTTCCTTGTGGCATTACTTATTCTTTTTTTTCTTATTCTTTTGGGAATCGAACCACAATAATGTTTTTTATTTTTTATTTCGACGTTTCGGTAGCGTTCCAGCTACCGTTGTCAAGATTAACTAGGAATTAATAAAATAATTTTTGGTCCCTATATCTGACACAACGAAAAAATATGACAACTAGACAATCAATAATATTTTGAAGTTTAAGAATACAAAACTTTGTTGTCAAATTTTATTAAGGTTCATTCATAGTAGATCACACCTCTGGTAAAATATGAAATAAATTATTTTGTGTGTGTGTGAGAGAGATGGTCTCGGACGGTGTCCATTAACCACATAAAATATTTTATTTTATGACATTCTAACGATATGATAGTCTACTAGAAATGGAATCCAGTGAAGTGCACGTAATGGTTCACCTTCTTCGAGACCTGTTGTGTTGTTCCAAATGTGGATCCAGTAAATCCATTTTCTGAGCTACTAGTCTCCTGATTTTACTGGTAATTTTTATTTTAATTAACCTTAGAAGTTTTGATTCAATAACTTTTTGATTTATTAATTTGTTCACCTTTCCATCTTTGTTTGTATGCAAATGCGCTTGCGCCGATATTGTTGACTTTGCGTTTGAACTACACAATTCAGATCAGCTAAGAATTCTGTAGTTAGCTAAGCTAAGCCGGGGGATAGAAAAAAAAAGCAACTAATAGATAATTCCAACCATCCAAAAAATCTGTTGGGAAAATAATAAAATTTATGATTGAAAAAAAACACCATCTGGCGAATGTGGCAATAACAACAGATACTTTGCTTATATCGTGTATGACAAAGAAAAAAAATCTTTAAATCAATGTTTGTCTTACACCCAAAAATGTATTTGAAGAATTGGAGGAGGAAGTGTTGAGCCAAAAAGTTACCGCTCATGAACGTATGATTTATTTGATGGATAGATCGTGAGTTGAGTGGTGTCCAAAATGTGACAAAGAAAAATGAAAATCCCTACTGTCAATTTCTCTCTACAAGGAGCTGTACCAGGATCACGACAAATAGAATTCTATTTTAGTGACGTCATGTTACCTAACAACCGTTTCACATTGCTTGCATGCGATAAATTGGTATCATGACAGGGAATCTGAAGCGTAGAATTGACTTCATTCTACAAGTCTTGAGAAGAATGGAAAAAAACCATGATAGACTGGAAAAGCAAAACCAAAGCTGAAGCAGTTTAGAAAATGTCAAATATGTGTCAAATAACAGAAAAGTTTTCTGGATTAATACTATTATTCCGAAAATTGCCGAACCTAGATTTCTATAATCGCAGGAGATATGACGTGATACCAAATTTCAAGATTATCGCCAGCTTTGGAGTGACGTCACTAGAATAGAATTCTATTTGTCGTGATCCCACTACTGGTCACAAAAATATGTATAAGCTAAAGTATAGTTTGTTTACGATAAAAAGACGATGACGTTGCAAAATGGCGAATACTATTACTTACGTCTCTTACAGCAGTAAGCGGGAGAAGCGGTCCCCCATTTCGGCATAGTCGTTCAAAATAGCTTAACAAAGATGTTACCATCTTTTGAAATTTACTGTTCAGCTGCTTCGGCATTTTATTAACTACACACTACAGATTTGCCTAAATAATTAGTATTTTTTTAATCTTAAATAAACAATGAATTTAAAAGCACCAAAAAGACTTGTAAATATTAGACGATGATCGAGTATCAATAAACGTCTAAACAAACTGGGGAATTTTACCAGTTGATCTGACATCGTCTTGAAGTTTTACCACCCCGTTAGCTATAAATTGCCTTAATTGTTAAGGATAAATTGTATTTACGGTTGTTAAATCAATATTTATTCTGATAAGCAGGAATAAAGTAATTAAAAATGACATCATCGTCTTTTTATCATAAAAATCCTTTAGTTGCATTATTCTATATTTCAGTAAAATTGAATATCAAGAGTTACATTACATTATATAGTTTTTTCTGCAACCATTTTCACATACTGATTTGACATTTATTGGTGGAACTTTTTATTAACTAATTCATTTCTGATCAGGGTAGATATTATTGGTGCATTACGATTGATTGCAGAGAAAAAAACAACAAATAGTTCAAAATATTGAATATCTAGAACAAATAACACTTGTAAATGAAATTCGTTTTCATGATTGAGGATGGTTAGACTTTTATCTCGAATTTTACAGAAGTAAAGGAAGTAAGATAGATATATTTTGTTCGTACATTAAATGATTTTCAATCAGCACTAAATAACGTTAAGATGGCATCGTTAGGAATAAAATGTTAACTTTTAAAGTGCAAAAATTGAAAAAAAAAATGATACCAACACTGTCAAGACAAACTTTCAATAATTTTAAGAGGACTATAACAGACCACGTAGGTTTTAATGTTTAAAAACAATCACACAATTATATATAATACTTTGAAATACTTTAAAAAAATTGAAAATACTAAATTTACGATAATACAGTACCCCAAGTAATCAAAACAAATACCGTAGACCATTGGTGACGTACTTTTGGATATTTGTGTTTGGCCTTTTTCGCTGAACTTTCTTCCAAGTCTGAAAAATCACAAATATTACAAATTCAACGAAACATTTAGTATTTTTCACGGTTTTTGAGCAAGGTTGGCAAAAATACACTTTTTTTGCAAAAGTCTCATCCGGTAAGCTTTGTTTTTATAAAGTAAATAGTATATTTTATACCAAGGTGGTGAATACTATTATTATTGATAAAGAGGAATAAGGTGTAAAGTTTACTTATAAATGTCTTCACAACCATAGTGTATATACAATTATTCCACTACTAGCCAAATTTAGGACAAAAATTAAAAATAATCCACAAACGCACCACGAGAAGCGTTTACCCTGTCGTCTGACTGACAAGTACACTGTCATTTTTCGATATATATGAACGTACTCGTTAGGTCATCAGTCATTTTTAGTTGAGCGTGAATTTTAAACTATTGGCATTTCTATTCAAATAATTTGATCTTGATAGGTAATTTCAAGCAGTAAATATGTTAAAGACAATCTCCTGGGTATACAAAATTATGTTGCACAAGTTTTTGTTGAACTACTATCCCTGAATTCTCAAAATATTTGAACTTCTCCATTATTGACCTAGGTTAATAATAGAAAAAATTATTAACCACTAATAGAGAAATTCAACTTTTCACAAAAGTGACGGAATATTAAAGTAGTTATTCTTCTATACAGCTTTCAACTTCCCAGTCACGGAGAACAACATACAGTTTGGCTGGAAAGTAGTTGAGTTTATTGGATTGTTGTTGAACTCCAAGCATTTACTAGAACTTTAGTTCTTTACGTTAGGTTGGAGCGACCGGGGGTCACGGCGCAAAAGATCTGACCGTTACGTTACGTTGCTGCGTTATGTGCCTTGAGCGCGTGCGCTCTCTCCTCAGTCTCTCTCTCTCTCTCGTTTACGAAGCAGCGATTCATAGGCTTCAGAGCTAGTCAGACAAGTATTTTCAATAATCTTCTCCGAATGTTTTAGATGAATCGCTGTTTCATAAATTAGTTCCTTTTACATATTCCAACCATAAGTAGGTACTTGGTATTTATTGAAAATATACAAGAAATTTTTTTAAATTAATACTCGAATTAATATTATGAAGTGATCTTGTAGACCTCATGAAATCATTAAATATCTTGAAAACTACAAATTTTTTTTTTTGTAAAGGTCATTCGTTTTTCACGTGAAAACCATTGAAGAATACAAAATTGGATAAAAATTGCTTCAAATGTCAGTGGCGCGAAAAATGGGAGGGGCAAGGTAACATATTCTTCCAAATGTACACCACTGGATCAAAAATTGAAAAATATTTTTCCATGAAAATATTCCCTTTTACATTTAAAAAGAACCTGCCGAATGTCAAATCAATACATTCATCCATTCCAAAGTTATCGAATTAAAACATTCAATTTTTCAAAACTTTAACACCCTGTAATTCGAAAAGTACAGAGGCTGGACCCTTTATCTTTAAATCATTTTGTCCAATTTCACGAGAGGTATCTAAATGCAAACGTTGTAGGTGTCATTTGAAAACACCCTGTATTTTTTATGGGTCGAAAGTACCCAAATTTGAGATTTTTCGAACTTTAAAAAATTCATATCTTTGGAAATATCAACTTTATCGTGAAAAGTCATAGGACCTTTTTTATTGGTATATAAAGAATATAAAAAAAATTTGTCCGGTTGAAAAATAACAATTCCTTGCAATTGTTTAAACAATATGGCACCGAGTTGCCCCGTGGCAAAATGCATTTATATCATCAGTAGGGCAATTTGAAGAGGATCACATGCAAAAATTGAGGCGGAATAGTTTTCGATACTCATGCGCCGATTCCTCCTATCTAGACTAATATGCATATCCTAGTAATACAATAAACCTTTCATTGCTTCCATTTTTTATTAAGGTGCTTAATTATTAGAATCAAATCATTCAATTGGAATTGGAATTTTATATATTATCAACTTTTCACCTTTTCACATTCCATTTAGTCTAGAGTGATGTAAGACTGGAGGGTACAGAGCAAAAAATGTGCAAAAAAAATAATAAAAAAAAAATTAATATACATTTTGATAACATTATATTTATTTCTCCAATTAGCAGTTAATAAAACACCGGTCTTTGGGATATAAGTTATTAATAACGTTCCTACCTTCTATTTTATTCGGCGATAACATACAATTCCAACCTATTTCTCCGTCAGCATGGAATCCAAAAATTGGTATTCCCGGAAATATTTTACTGAATAAAAGTGGTTCTTCGTCGGCATCAACTTTTGCCGAACAACATATCCTAAGAGCTACGCTGTTAGTCCTCAATAATATTTGTCGTTTAAACTAAAAAAATAAATAAATTGAGCTGTTATTGTTAATAATAACAGTGTGACTAGAGGCCCTCCAGCGGAACTATAAATTTAAAATTGGAATTTAGCTTTGATGCGGAAGTTTTTAACAAATTTACATAAATCAGCCAAAAATGCTATAATTTGCGCAGGCACAGCGGAAAATTACATTACATACTTTCTTTGCCGCTGTCTTGAGGGCCCCTGCGGCAGATTAAAGTTTATTTTTAGAACTTTAGATCTTTACGTTAGGTTGGAGCGAAGCGACCGGGGGTTATTCGCAAAAGATCTGACCGTTACGTTACGTTGCTGCGTTATGTGCCTTGAGCCTCTCTCTCTCGCTTAAGAAGCAGCGATTCATATGCTTCGGCCGGGAATCGAACCCGGGCCGCCCGCGTGGCAGGCGAGCATTCTACCACTGAACCACCGATGCTACATTAAAAATCTACGCAAAGCTGGTATTTGCAGTGCTGGTGATATACTTGAATTTATTCGGATAAATTTTTTACTATTATTTCCATAATTTTTTGCAAGATTGATCTTTTTTAGAACTTTAGTTCTTTACGCTAGGCTGGAGCGACCGGGGGTCGCGGCGCAAAAGATCTGACCGTTACGTTGCTGCGTTATGTGTTTACGAAGCAACGAATGATAGGCTAGAGAAAACTGTAATGCCGCCATATATCGATGTCTCGGGTTTAAATTTTACACAAAGGTTGATAATATAATAGTATAATAATCGATTGTTGATAATCGATTAGGAGATATACCTCACAGTTTTACAGTTAGGCACGTCCGTTTTAAACTAAAAAAAATGCTGGAAAGATTTTAAATTAATCGAGATTGAAGAAAAAACCCGAGGACAGAATTTTGTAACGAAATAATTCATCTACTACTCTACAACTACAACTTAATGATAATCGATTGTTAATCGATAAAAAATAATCAAATAATCGATTATTAATCAATTTATAATAATCGATTATTGAATGAATGGAAACAATCGACTATTAATCGATTGGAAATATTCGAATATTCATCAATTATATACAATCGGTTATTAATCGATTGTTGATAAAGGATTGACGATAATCGATTGCTGATAATTGATTGATATTAATCGATTATTAATGGATTGTTAATAATCGACTATTTAATCTATTGTTGATAATCGATCAAAATCATCGATTATTAATCAATTGATGATAATTGATAATAATCGATTGTTGATCGATTATATATGGATTGTTAAATGAGATCTCATCCAGAGTAAAATAGATTCTTATATTAATATATGTGTATTTATTTATTGATTCAAAAAATTTGATTATTGCTTAAAAGGAACTAAAGTTCTTACCGTGTGTCCCGTGACACGTTCTTCAATTTTTTCAAGAATTCCGTCCGAGTCCCATATTCTGTCAGACTTAGAAACATGTATTTGAAGAAGGGGAAGGAAATATAATTATCGTCACCCTTCCCCTCAAAATAAAATAATACAAAACCAAATTGCGGACAAAATAATTGAGGCGTTTCATACTTAAATCTTACTATGTTTAAAGGGATAGAAATTATAGTCAAAATTAGCATTTTGATCTTAAATTTCTAAATAAGTTTGTATTACCTTCAATATTTCCTCTGTGAATTCGTCTTTTGACAAATCATCTCCGAATATGACGTAAGAAAATGCATTGAAATCAGCTTGAACGTTTTTTTCTTTGAGAAAAACTATGGAAAATATATCGTTACTAGAATATATTCGTTTTGTAGGGTACATTGGCGGTTGAACCTGTCGAAATGTTTTTGTTCCCCTGATTATTCCTCCTCCTACAGCCACTGATGAAGCTTCGTTCCTGAAATATATATCAAATAGTTGTGGACAAAATATTCTACCAACTGATATCACTTACTCAGGTATAAGCAGCTTCAACAAATTATAAATTGACTTTTTTTGATCTGTTGTAGAAAACATCAGTAGACACTTTATTTCTTCGTCAGAGTTAATGTATGCTTCAATGGTGTTTTGCAAGCCTTCTTTTTTAACAGGATTGCAGTGAAACATTGTCATTCTAATGTTGGGTATATTTGGGAAAAATAAACCATCAAAATATGAGGCTTGGCATATGCTTTTACCATCAACATCAAAAAGTGATATAACTTTTGGACAAGAGATCACACAGTAATCAGTTTTATGTGGAACCAGTTCATCTTCAAAATACTCTGGAACTAATAAAATATTCTTCGACTAGTGTTCAGTTATGAAAAATAACTTATATATAACTTTGTATAACAATATACCTTATTGCAGCATTATTCAAGTTAAAATGAATTGTTAAGGAAATACATTTTTTTGCCTTATAGGTATCATCTATGCTCATATTTGATAAATTGTAAATTTCTGACCTTTGGAATTACATGGAATTTCGTGTGATTTTGATAAATTCCAATAGAGTCCAAAGTAAGCTCATGGAATTCCAATAAAAATGGGATTCTGGTTCATACATTTTTTAAGATGGTACACCCCCCAATTCTTACCTGATTTTCTTGACAATTCTGCCCATTCTGAATGGATGCATATATATTTATTAAGCTTAATTCTCCGGAAATCATAAAGAATTATACCAAACCCTACATTATTATAATTAAGATTGTCGCTGTGAAAAAATGTATTTGATATTTTTGTTTTATAACAGGTAAACCAGCTGGATTGCAGTCTCTTGCTTAAAATACTATCTGCAACTTCTTGCCATGTTTTTTTCACTTTGCAACAGGTTCGTAAATCATTGCAATCTAGATAACTGAATATTATATGTATTAAAGGATAAATCGACTCTAATGCTTCAGAAAAATCAAAGTTTTCAGTTGGTGTTATTTCAGCAGCTGGAACAAATCTTTTTATACTTTTAATGCAAAAACTTTTTTCTCCCTGAAATAAAGAACAAACCTACATTCAGTTTTAATACATGAAAATCTCAGAAATAATAATTATGTTAAGGTGTAACAGAACTAGTTTATAGATAATTAACTAATTATCTGCACTCACATGTTTCAATGCATTCATTTTGATGGATTATAAAGACAATTAACATACTTTTTATTAGAAAAACATACCATATTCAAATATGACATAAATAAATACAAATTATGACATTATTATTTTTTTATAGGTTATATTTGATTCTTCTTTTTGAATTTAGCACAGATGAAGGATGAGATATTCTACTTCTTAGTACAGTGGCCACCTAGCCTTCAGGACATCCAGTCGTCGTTTTTTTTATTTGCTCTTTTTGAAGACTGTACTTAACAATCTAGCTCATTCTCTATAATAAAGGAGTTTAGTTTGAGGATTTTCAGCGTGGCCAGCAAAATGTGGATTTTACGCCTAGGAGTATTGTAGATGGCCATGGCCTAGGACTACCAGTCAAATTATAAGGATTTTTACAGGTTTTTATTATTGCAAACATCTACACTAGTACAGTCAACATTGCTTTATTGAAACAATTTGTACACCCCCGGAGCATAAATCTTGAAATATAAAATAAGGCTTTAGCTGAGTTCTCAAGTCACTGGAGACCAATACCTCTAGGAATTTTTGGCAACGGCAATGGGCTAGATAAATATACAAATTTTGTCTATGAGGCAGAGGCTCGTAAGAGCCACAGACCACATATTTATTACCAAGGTATGATTTGATGGTAAGAGCCATAGAGAAACTTTTATTTTGTCTATGGTAAGAGCATTCCAGATAGATTACATAAACCTGCGCTGGCCATATGCTGTAAGGGCGGTGGCCAAAAAATTGAAAGAATAAGAAGAGAAGAAGAAGATAATGGGCTCACCTAACGTGAACCTAACCTACAAATCTATTGTTTATAATAAATTCAAATATGAATTTTTTTGATGTTCAATAATAATAATATGTCAGACGAGAGATTTTTAGTAAGTGGATGGGAAGATGATACTAATGATATCGATACTTCGAGAAATCCCACAGGTATTAATACAATCTAAAATGAAAGCCATTATATTGAAAATATTAGTAATAGTAGATTACCATTGTCTGATTTGCTATACTAAATTTTCAGAAGAACTGGAAACGACAGTTCTGGAAGCTTGCGAAAATGGAAATCTTGATCTGGTGAAAACACTTGTCAAATCCAACCCAAATATCATAAATTCAGCAGATAAAGATGGTTATACTCCTTTACACAGAGCGTGTTATAGTAACAATATAGATATTGTTAAGTTTTTATTACAAAATGGAGCTAATATCGCGGCGGAAACTGAAATGTTGTGGCAACCATTACATTCTTGTTGCAAATGGAATAATAAAGACTGTGCAGCAGTTTTAATTCAACAAGGTGCTGATGTCAATGCAAAGTCGCAAGGAGGTAGCTGGTTCATCCAACAATAATTCAACTTATTATTACAAATCTTTACAGGTCAAACACCTTTACATATAGCTGCATCTCATGGGGCTTCATTTGAAACTGTACAGCTGCTTCTTATGCATCCATTTATTGATCCTTCTTTGAGGAACAATAGTGGAGAGACTGCTAAAGATATAGCTACAAGAAGTTCCAGGTATTATAATATATTTGAAATGACTGATCCACTTCTTGATATAGATGATGTTAGGTAAGTTGTATACCACCTCATATATTTGAAAGGATAGGTGGAAAAAATTTTAGCTGCACATATTTTTTAGGAATTTAAAATAGATGGGTGATCGAGAGAAGAAATGGCAAGGAAAAAAGTATCAAATAAAACAATTTAAAATATATTTATTTTTTGTATCAAAATAAAAAATAATCGTTAAATATTTCATGTTAGATTTACTCTTAATATTATTCTAAAGGAGTCACTAGTCTCTGAAACTCCTCAGTAACCAAGTTGAAGTAAGGGGGCACAATAAATCTTATAGGTCACCCCAATATACATACATATTTTATTATTTATCTATTTTATTATAACTAAGCTTGTTGCACCAAATGTAATTGCGAGAAGCGGGCCCCCAAATCGGCATTCTCGTTAAAAATGGCCCGACAAAGATGTTACTATCTCTTGACATTTACTGTTCACCTGCTTTGGCATTTTATTAACTACACACTGCAGATTTGCCTGAATACTTAGTTATGAAAATAACTGTTTTTTTGATCTTAAAGAAACAATTAATTTAAAAGCACCAAAAAAACTTGTGAATATTAAGCGATGATCGAATGTCAATAAACGTCAAAACAAACTGGGGAATTTTACCAGTTGATGTGACGTCTTGAAGTTTTGCCAACCCATTAGCTGTAAATTACCCTGGCTGTTAAGGACAAATTGTACTTATGGTTGGTAAATTATTATTTATTCTGATAAGCAGGAAAGTAACTAAAAATGACGTCATCGTCTTTCTATCGTAAAAAGCCTATAGTATTTGTGGAATAACAGCAATTATATTATTGTTTGTATGAAGATTTGTTCACAATACTGTGATTGCTATGGTTGATAGTCCTAAATAAGATGAAGTTCCAGATAGAAAATTATCAAATGACACATTATTAACTGGAAGAGGTTACCATATAAAGATACCTTCAATATATAACTTAGCTTTCATTCAGGAATTGTGCTGTGACCTTAGTCTTATAGTTTTACAGCCATAAAGTACACTTGGAATCAACTAAAATTGAAGGTGTTAGCTACCAGAAAATACATATTAACCCAGACAG
>CAJUYI010003188.1:13393-24962 GCA_910591695.1 Galerucella pusilla | reverse complement strand
TTTTTGAATACAGGGACAACTATTGCTAGGGAATACTCACCAAAAATGTATTGATTGTATTTAACAACTTTTTGAATACAGGTACAACTATTGCTAGGGAATACTCACCAAAAATTTATTGATTGTATTTAACATCTTTTTGAATACAGGGACAACTATTGCTAGGGAATACTCACCGAGCTCGCGTAAGGCTCTTCGATCTCTACGAATTCTTTGTTTAAAGGCGACGTGGCGAAAGTTGTCAAATATTCCAATAAAAATTTAACGACTTGAACTGTATACAAATCATTGACCACCGAAGGACCTCTGAACGCGGCACAGAATATCCCGTTTGTTTCTTCGTCGGAAGGATATTTTATTACGATATCCTTGGATTCGGGAACGGGGGGGATGGGACATTGCCAAGGACGTTCCATTGGTTCACGTGGTCCCTAAAAAAATATTTTATGAATAAAGTGGAAAATTGAATAATTTTTATTACCTTGGAAATGATAAGCGCTTCAAAATCTTTCAAAGCTGCAAAAACCTCTTCCGGCTCAACAATTCCTGTTATGATAATTTTTAAATTTTCCGGTTGGTAAAATTTCTTGTGAAATGCCTTAACCTACAAAATTAATAAAACACTACAACAATATTGGATAAATTTTGAAAAATATTTTTCAAAGATAGTAACCGTTCAACTAAGATGAAACAACTACTTCCCCGGGCTATATGCCCCGACGGATATTGGATTACACTTCAAAATCTACAAGATATCAGATAAAGTTTTACTTTTTCGTTTGAAGTCGATTCTCTCAAATCTTTCAGTCTTCCGCCGACTTGTGCCGAATATCCACATCGTCCGGGGTAAATTGTTTTCAACACTTCACATTGCAGTCTGGATTCAGCAGCGTTTTCTATACCTTGCATTTCAGAATATACAACACCTGCGTCGTTCCCGTCTTCCGTAATGTGATGAACTTCGGTTACGTAGGCTTCATCCTAACACCAACAACAAATTTTATTAACTAGAAAAAGAGGAGGAACAACAAATATTTTTGAACAAAGAGCAAGACCCTTAAATAGAGGTGAATTGGGCAGAGACAGATGATGATCGGCTGTAAAGTAAAAGTAAGCTGGGTCCAAGGATACAGGAAAAGTAGAGGGAGATGTCATTGAACAAAGAGAAAGAGCCTAAATGATTGCAGCACAGCCAGAGCTATGGGGAGAGACGAGGAAAAAAATAAAGTAACTCTTGGTAGACAGTTGTATTGTAGGAAATAAAATACATCAAATGATGACTAATAAAAAGAATGTGAAGAAGGTGAAAATGTTGAACTTTGTTATTGTCAAGTGCTGGAAGGATTCGGTGCTAAAACAAGATTTTATAAAGGTTCAGGGTGTCGCAAAATGGGATTAGACCCTCGAGTAAAAAAAGTTCCACGTAGGAAACTGTAGAGAAGAGCTTAAAGGATAACCAGATGGTTTGAGAAAGGCTATACATAGGGACAATAATATAGAACTAGAAAATAAAGAAAAACAAAGCAATGAAACTCTTTCTATTTTTAATTTTAATTAAATACTATAAACATCCGTAGAGTTGATAGCAAAAAAATATTTTTCCGGATTTCGATAACCGGTTATCAATTTTTAAAAGTAAGATAATAGGTAGTTTGAGATTAAAAACTCTAATTAACTAATTTTCTAGCAAATTAATATTATTTGTTTTGTCAAGACTAATAAATTCAGTGGAACAGTTGTTAGAAAACTATTTTCACTTACTTTAAGAGTAGGGTAAAGGATGTGCTCTAAATATATAGGTAGAAGAGCTAAGAACCCATCCTTTCCAGCTGTTTCCATCGTATAACAAGTATGGTCAGTTTCTGTGAAAGCATTTGTACCCGATGCTAAACATCTATTAGCTAACAAATCCAATACACCTTTATACGGGTAGTTTTCACTTCCCAGAAAAATTAAATGTTCCAAAGTGTGCGGTAAACCGTCATTATCATATGCTTCAGTTGCTGAAAAGAAGATTTTTTGTGGGTATTATCCATATTTATAAACAAGACTGAGCACGATCTTGTTTTTGACATAATGTTTGTGAGGAGCAGTGTATTTGTTATCACTATTATTAGAGTCGTGGGAAATGGCGAAAGAAAGAAAAAATAAAAATCAGGTTTTGAAAAAAAATGCATCATTGTCTATTAAATTAAAGTGTTTTGATCAAATTGACCTTTGAATGTATTTTTTTTTTCTAAAAAGTAGTTACAGTCTTGAGATGCAAGGTCGTATTATTTAAAAATAGACAATTTCAATTAAACAAAAGCGTTCATTATTGTAGCGTTTGTCGGTCCGCATTAAATTTGTTTCAGTTTATAAAAAAAAGTCGGTTTTTTATGACTAATACATAATTATGTGGAATCTACTCATATTACTTTTTCAAAAAAATCCTAGCCACTGAGTGAACTACACTGGGCCGAAATAAAGAAGTACATTTTTTAATCAAAAATATCTTTTTTGTTTTTCATGTCCTCAACATGACTGTAAATTTGGAAGTAAAAATAATGTACAGGGTCGGACTATATAACAGTGCATTTGAGCTCGTTGCAAATGAAAACTGTCTTAGCTAAAATTTTACTAATATGCTTTTTCGGTGGAAAAACTATCCAGAACACTTCAGTGAAAAGGAAATTTTCCGAAATTCGCGAAATACCATTTTTTTATCAAATAACATTTTAACAAATAACACATTTATGAAAATAGTTTAGTAACACTTTAAAATATAATAAATGTGGCCATCATTATTGTTTACCACTTCTTGAAGTCTTCTGCGCCATAAACTGATAGCCCCATTTATTGCACCCTGTTCAAAAGTGTTCCAAACAAACTGCATTCTCCTGCAACTCCTGTTGCATAGGTATACTTTGTTCTGGAGATAACCCCACAGAAAAAAATCTAACGGCTTAAGGCCTGGCGATCTAGCTGGCCACTCAATAGTACCTCTTCGTCCAATCCATTTATTGGGGAAGATTTCATCTAAATAAGTTCTTACCATTAAAGCATAATAGGGCGTTGCCCCGTCTTGCTGGAACCAAACATTTTCATTCGGTAAGCTAGGATCTATTGCGTTGGGAATAAACTCATTTCTGAGCATATTTAAATACTTTTCAGCTGTCAAATTTCCATCTATAAATATAGGACCAATAATATGGTCGCCTATGATACCGGCCCAAACGTTCACCTTTTGAGGGTACTGAGTATGTCTCTCACGCATCCAATTAGGATTCTCTGCTGACCAATATCTACAGTTCTGTCGGTTTACCTCTACATTCAATGTGAATGTTGATTTGTCAGAAAAAAGAATGGTACCAAGAGCTATCTCATTTCTGTTCAGTTTATTCATCAATCTTTCGCAGAAATCAATTCTACGATCTGGATCGTCTTCTGTTAACTCCTGCACAAAAGTTAATTTGTAGGGATGAAGTTTTTCTTTATGAAGACATCTAGAACAGTTGTATGACTAACATTATTTTCACGGGCAATTTGACGTGTACTTGAAGTTGGATTCTCCTCGAAACTTTCACATCATCTTCAACGAAGTATGGTTTTCTTTTCAATGGTTTGACATGTCCAAGTTCTCTGAATCGTGAATAAATTTTAGACCCAGTACTTTGTGAAATATTAGGCAATTCGGGATACCTGTGATTAAATAAGTTTGCCACTTCAACTTGACTTCTGCAGTTATCCCCGTACCCGATCATCATTAAAATCTCAATTCGGTGAGTTTCAGTTAAATATTATTTCATTGTTATGTCGACAAGGAAAGAGTGTTTGACAAAGATTTTACTTTTTCACTATAAACTGTCAACACATCAACAACTGACAGAATAGAAAACAATCCACATTATTTACCGATTTAAAACAATCCACATTATTTACCGATTTTGTCCAATTATTGGCGTTTTGAGGCAATTTTTAGGTATTTATGATAAAATTCATGGGCGTAGCAGGTTTTGTTTAATATACAAATACGTCTAATAATTAGTTAGTTTAGATTTTTGATAAATTTATATTTAGCTAATTTAAAAAAGTACCAATATTTCAAGTATAATAGATTATTAATTTTAAAATTTCACCCTGTATAATTCATAATTGACCATACATTATTTAGTTTGTTGGAATCGGTTCATTAAGAGGATTTCAAAAATATGTAAATATACAGGGTGTTTCATTAAAAACAAAACACCGACTATGGCATACTTGCGTGAATCACCCTGTACATTTAAAATTATGTTTACATAACGCACAACTCAATTCAAAAGTCTCGGCTTTTTTATAATTTTCTAAAATAATGACAAAGACTTTTATTCCATAAGTGGTTTCCACACTGTATAATTTTCGTCCGACCCTGTACATTATTTTTGCTTCCAAATTTACAGTCATGTTAAGGACATGCTATGTTATCAGCCCTGCGAAAAGAAAATAAATCGCCCGAAAAACAAAAAAGATAATTTCAATTTCCTTTATTTTGGCCCACAGTTTAGATTTTCTTTTCTATGGGCAAAAATTGTCATTGTTCAAAATAATTTGCATTAAAAACAACCGCACATAAAAAGTAAAATTTTGAGAATTTCTACAAAATTATTTGAACAGTACGTTCATTATTATTAAAATATTTTGTTTAAAAACTTACCTAAACAAAAATATCCATTGACAACGGGTCCCTCAACGTCCGCAATAACAATTGAAAGTCCTGTGGATTTTGAAATATATTCGGAAACTGGAATTTTGTCGAAAACTTTCAAAGAATAAACTTGTTCGAAAGAACCCGGTTTGTCTTTTTGAGACATGCTGTATTAATTTTCTGTAATACAATTTCGATAATTGAAAATAATCTAAGGCACAAGTCAACTTACGGATAGAAGACTGTCGCGTTTGCCAGTAGGTACTGCAGAACTGGTTGGAACGATACACTTTTTTAAAGTGGAAATACTCAGGAACGGATTTGTAACTTTACATGCAATAAAACTTGATTATCAATCAACAAAAGTAGAAGATTAATTTGCTATGAAAAATAATTTTGTCGATAATAAAACAGGATCGAAATTGAAAAAAAATGAGATTAAAAATTGTACAACATGGAAGAGAATGTAATATAAAAGTATAGAAAAAATAAAGAACCAATTTTGGAAAATAAAACTAAGTTATACAGGGTGTTTCATAGTTAAACCACCATAGGTTAACTGCAAGTAGAGGACACTTTGGTGGTTCCAAATAGCCTTGGTTAATTTGTCTAGCATAATTATTAACAGAGATAAAGGGTGTTTTATTCATTTAGCTCAATGCTTTTGAAGGTCATAATTTTAGAACCACCCTATATATTTCCTTTATTTTTGGTAAGAATCTATTGGATTGATAACACAATAAGATGGTGTAATAAAAATAATTATAATCCAGGTCTGGTTTGAGGAAAATATGCAAAATTCGATAATCTCCAAAACAACACCCTGTTTATCAGAATTTTTTAAATCCAATAAATTATTCGAATAGAACAGAAAAAATAGAGCGCCACCAAAATATTTTTCCGAAACAGAAAAAATTGAGTTACACGGAAATGTTTTTCGAAGTGCACACTTACTAAAATATTCAAGTCAAAATAATTAACAATTATCAAGTAGGTCTAATATTTTAAGGAACAGAAAAATTAGCAAATAGGCGTAGACTGTTGAAGTACGGAAAACTTTGCAAAATATGTTACCAGTGCTATTAGAAAATGAGGAAATTGGGGGGATGTATTTCCAGCACGATGGTGCATCGCTCCACTTCAGGGTAATTTTCAAGACGAGAATTTTAGAAACATGTGGATAGGGAGGGGCGGGCCCAAGAATTGGCCTTGCAGGTCGCCGGATTTTAACCCAGTGGACTATGATATTTGGGGATATCTGGAAGCCAAAGTATACTATACTCAGGTAAACCTTAGAATATCTTATCCAAAGAATTGATGCTTGCGAGGAAATTAGGGAAAATCCATTAATGATAAGACGAGCAACACAAAACATCTTGAAAAGAGCTCGTAAATGCATAGAACAAAATGATGGACATTTCGAACAATTATTATAAATAATTTGACATTCCGTGTAACTCAATTTCTTCTGTTTTTTTAGAATAAACTATTGATTTATAAAAATCTTGATAAAATATTTTTTTTCTTAACCCGAACCTGGATTATAACTGTTTTTGTTACATGATGAGATTTTGATGCTTATGTAACTTAAACCTATCATTAAGGCCCAGTGGTACAGTCTCGGTTCAAGCAGAGCTCAAGGTTGAACTTGGTTCAAATTTCAAAGTTCAGTTGTAGAAAGCTAGTTCAAGGTAAAGCTTGGTTCACTGGATGCCGCTTTATCAAGTTCAACTAAGCGGCCGAAATTGGTCGCTTAAACCTAGTTCTATTATAACATAACCTAAATTTTTGTATTATTTTGTCCTAATCGTTGTGATATCAGTATTTAACTATTGTATATTTGTGCCAAATAAAAATAATGGCTCACCAACTACCTGAAAATCTTGTGGAACTAACAGATGATGAAGACTTTGTCGAAGAAGTAGAAGTATTAATAAACGCTAGAAGACGTCGAATGAAATATAGAATGGATGGATGAATGGAATTTTCTAGTATATCTTCATACTTTTTTACCAAACAAAGTAATATTGTTTCTTCTGTGGAAGTAAAATTAGCTGATCTTTTACCCTCAGCCATATCCTCCCAAAATTAAAAATTATTGGCTATTTGTAAAACTTACAGTATATTCTTACGTTTTGTGTGTACCCACGTTGTGTTGAAAAAAATCGTGGATTAATGTTTTCTATTAGGCAGGTCTCACTTCAGTCTTCACTTATTACAACTCATGGACATAGATCAAAAACCTCGTGAAAAATTCATATTCTTACAAATAAAATTTGATTCTCGACAGAAAGAATCAACTGCGCACGTGCAAACGCTACCAACATAACATATCTTTCCTTAAGCCAAGTTTTGTAGAGCTGGGCTCAAATATGACCTGTACAACGGAAACATATTTTTGAACCTAGTTCATCCCTGAACTTAGTTCAGTAGAACCAAGGCTTGAACCGTAAGTGAAAAACTGGGATGTGCACTTCGAAAAATATTTTATTTTATATTTTCTGTTCCTTTCGAATAATCTATTGGATTTACAAAATTCTGATATACTGGGTGTTGTTTCGGAGATTATCGAATTTTGTATTTTTTTCTCAAACCACACCTGGATATGTGATCATTGGTCTAATGATCCTCACATATATCCAATAGATTTGTTTGGGTCGCAAGCCCCAAGATTTTCCACAAATCCTGTCCACAAGGATAGTTTTTTTTTTGTGTTTTGGAAGCCGTTCTGATACCGGTAGCACTGCAGCCTATTGGCTTAATGTACTCTATTCCCACATTCAGTTAGTCCACCCATCCAGTTATCCCCCGACCTTTGAGTAGACGATATAGGTCCATTGGATGTGTGCCATATTACAGGGTTCATAGTTATTTTACAAAATAAAATTCCCTGACTTTTCCAGGTTTTCCCTGACCCACAATTTTTTTTCCAAGTCACTTTTAGATATCCACTAAAAAAGTAAGTCTCTGGCAAATAAAATTATTCCTAAGCTTACCACCTCCTCCCCACACACTCACACTAAAAAAGTTATTTTCATTAAAACCCATGCACAGGGAAGAAGCATCACGTTTGAAAAACCAATACATATAGGTATGGTATAACTAATGTCAATGTGATGACCTTGAATTGTATTACATATTTTATGCAGGTTAATTTTAATCCACTATATTAATTTGAATTACATTATTGAAAAGCATTATTTCATAATATTCGAATTTATGAAACAATTTTATGCACGCCATTTGGCGGCTTTTGCCTTCAAAGGGATTAAAAATATGGGTCATCACATTAACAATAGATACACTATACATTAACAAGATTTAAACAAAAAATCTGAGAGGAATAAACACACAAAAATATTGAACAAATAAAAAAATATAACATAGAATATACATAAACAAAAAAACAAATGAAACTTCAGAAAAAAAAAAACAAATTCGCATCACCAAATCGGGTAGATTGGCAGTACTTAACGTTTGTCTTAGGTCATTAATTTCAGTGTTTATTAAAGACAAGCTAGTATTTGATTCGTTTTCGATTTTTCTCTTTTTAATTTCTAAATTATAGATTTTACTCTCAGCAACTTCCCTTTTTCTCTTTTTAACCAGGTTATTTTTAATTGAATTTTCATTTTATTTTTCGAGAAAGTCTTTATATATTCTGTGAGTCATTTTTTATTGTAGTCGTAGTTTTTAGCACCTCCTAAAAAATGTTCATCAGATGCAAGTTTTTTAAATTGACAGAAACTTTTTTCTGCTTGCCTACTCGTTATTATGTTTCTTGTAAAAGTATTGAATTAATTTATTTGTATTCTGTGCAGAATCCATAAATATTCTTAGGTCAAAACATTGACCAAAACGAAACAAACATATTGCTTAGTTACCAACTATCTAATCTAATGTCGTACTTTATGCCCGTGTGGGCAGAAAGTTCACTTTATGGCCCGCGCGGGCATGAAGAGAAATAATGTTTTGTTCAACTTATCTAATAACCATGTCGTAAGCATCTTTAGACTTTTTTGGCAACAGATTAACAGTTGCTTTCTTTGCTTTGCTTTGACACATTTAAACTTTATTGTGATATTATGACATTTACGTTTGTCAACATTTTTTAAAACACTGATTTGTATTGAGATTGGATTGCAATAACGAACTAGTGTGACATAAAAGTTTGTATGTACCACAGGCATAAACAGATGTGTATACCCTCGGGCGATTTACAAACCCTCGGCTTCGTAAGACGTCGCCCTCAGGGCATAAACATCTATTTATACCCTTGGTACATAAATAACTATTATGCATGATCTTTCAGTATTTTTTTTACTGCTGCTACAAGAAATTTTTGAAATTCTTTCCAAAATTTTACTAGTTCTACTTCAGAAACCTCCAGTATCATGTCTGAGTTAGCTATCTCTTTTTATTCCATGGGTATAAAAAATAATAAAAGAATGGTTAAAGTTTATGGGGAACGATCAATAATTTTATCTAAACTTGAAGGGGAAAAATCAATAATTATTTTCCAGATAGGGGAAAAATTTTCCTGACATTTTCGGTTATTTCTTTTGAAAATGATGTTTTCCCTGACTTTTCCCTGACCATCTTTAGATTCCCTGACTTTTCCAGGTTTTCCAGGTCGCTATGAACCCTGATCTACTTCAGGTAGCACATTGGCTTCTCCGAAAATTGTTTGTCTCCTGGATGTTACCTTGTGGCTGTTTAAAGCTGCAAGGGCTGTCAGTTAGTATGTTTATCCTATGAGAGTTAGTCCTATATTTGTTAATCCTGACACATTCTAAGATAGCATAAATCAGTGGAAAACAGAAACGGGAACAAACTGAGGCAATCATAAAAAGAAAAAATAAGAACAGTCAACATAGTGAAACAATTAAGTCTAATGAATAATTATTTTTATTAAAACATTGTAACAAAGATATAATAAAGCCACATTCGCCTAACTAAATACAAGTTAATATCAAAACAAGGTTAAGTAAATTTTTATATTTTATTCAAAAAACTCTCTTCCAATGATGGGTAACTATTCAAATCCAAATCCAATCTAAAAAAAAACAAAAATATAAATACAAAAATTTCTCGATATTTTTCCAACTTACTTCTTAAAACCGTCGGTAATTTCATCGAGCTTAGCTGGATCTGTAACTACGGCAGTCTTAACTTGTTTCGGATCAAACAAAGGCGCTACGTACTTATCACCAACCCTATTCAAATCTTCCGGTGTTATTTTATTTATCGATTCCAAAAGCGTTCTAAAAATAAACAAAAACTTCAAGCAATCACATCAGATTTTAATAAGTTATTTTGGAGCAACGGTGCACCCTGTATTCATCTAATCGTCTTATGCAGATGGTCTGGATTATTTGAAATAGTATATTACGTAACGAGTGCGGAAAGTGCCATTTTTCACACGAGTGTGAAAAATCACTTTCGCACTAGTAATGTACACTATTTTTCCTACGACCATGCGATAATTGTAACAAATATTGTTTAATTTAATGGTTTTTTAAAAATAATGTTGACATCGGTGAGTGCGGAAATGAAATGAGTGAAATTCATTTTCCAACTTGTTATGTACACTATTTGTCCTACGGCCATAAATATTTTAAAAGTACCTTATATAATAAAAAACCGAGACTAACAATTTTTCATTTTTAGTTTATCTCACAATTATAATTCGTTTCGTTTCGTTTCACTTACACTAGGAAAAAACTTTTATTCAACATTTTTTTTTGTAAACCTAACGGAAATCGAAATATTAGCAAGTTACGTTACTTTATGTACACACTGTATAGCTAATGAAAAAAATTCGAATGTAATGATGATCCCACAAACCTGTTGAATTTATAATCGACTCCTTTGAAATAAGAAGTGAAAGATAAATCCACCACGTCGCCGATAGTTTTTTCCTCGTCGATGATCTCGAAAATCATGGAACTTTTAGCTGATTCCAATAACGATTGATCCCATTCTTTGTTGGATAATTGTTTCGAGACGATTTCTTTCGTTTCTTTATACGCTGCAACTACATTAGTTGCTCTGAAGAATACTAGATGCAATAGACCTTCGTTTACTTTCACCATCATAGCGTAACCGTAAGCGAAACCTTTGCCGCGGATTTGTTTCCACAAAGGACCCTAAAAATTAAAGTTATACAGAGTTCGGCAAAAGTCCGGGACCGGACAAATATCGAAGAAAATATACATTTTTTTGGAAAATCTTTTTATACCATAAATTTTACTCTATAATTTGAAATTTTTTTGAAATATACAGGGTGGGAACAAAAATATTCAAAACTATCTAGAAATTGTATAATAAAAAAAAACGTTGAATGAAAATTGTTTTCATGAAGGACAAGTCAAATTTACTCAGGAAAAAGTTTTACCACAAACGATCGAAGACCAATAAAAAAGTCAGAAATCTTTAAAAATTCATGTAAGTGTTACTACGAGATTCAATGATTGAACCATTTTTTTCTTACCTCGCACTGTGTTAAATATTGCAAGTACAACATCAAAGCAGGTAAATCCGGATTGTTATACGAAGATATACTTTGGGTTGATTGGATGAAAAATGATGATTCCAAACATCCCATTCCTACGACACATCCTTGTTTAGGATCAGCGATTTCCTTTTTTAATTCACTGTCTGGCGTAACATTTAATCTACAATAATAATCAAATTTGTGTATGTATGGAACACCCCTCGTATTTAAAAAAACAATCTACAATAATATAAATTTATGGAACACCCCTCGTATTCAAATGAAAACTATGGAAGACCCCTCGTATTTAGATAAAACTAAATCTAAAATAGTACCAATTTATGGAACACCCCTCATATTTAAATAAAACTATGGAACACCCCTCGTATATAAATAAAACTATGGAA
>CAJUYI010003187.1:0-24962 GCA_910591695.1 Galerucella pusilla | reverse complement strand
AAATTGTATTCCAAAGCTCAAAACAATCATTATTCAACTTATCCAAAACAAATCTTACCCATTCTCAGGTTTAAAATGTTATTTTATGATTTTTGACAAATATGGGTAGTTTTCACACCTAAAAACCGTTTAGCGCCCTTCGGTTCGATATAGATTCTGAACCTTCGGCTATCACCTACCTCCTGTTAAAATTTCAAGTCAATCCATGCTGGACGAAAAAATTGCGAGGTTTTACCTTTTTTTGAGTTTCATTCCCTGTACTATATGGATTCATGCGCATCCACCAGTATTTGGAATATTCAAAGTTTTGGCGAATGCGCTAGTCTAGGCGTAGATCTAAGATTGTAGCAATACATTTTTTTCCAGTTAATTATTATAACTACGTTACTTATTTACCGTATTTCGTTGTTGGAGTGATTCCGGTATGTAAAAAATAGTATAAACAATGCCTAAAATGGTGCTACTGGCTGCCAGAGCGAAAACTACTGTATAGTTGGTTGCGTAGAAAATGTACGAACTCATAGCGTTTCCAATAATCGTTCCCAACGCTGTACTAGTTTCGTATATGGCCATTCTAAAAACGAAAATTGAAATTAATCTGATATTCAAACAACAAATATTAATTTTATGCGCTATCGGTCTTTTTGTTTATTTACAGCATCGTTTGTCAGGACGGTAGGTTGTGTTTACTGGTTTCTAATTCTAACACGTCGGTAAGTGATTTACTTACCGTTCAGACGTCGGTAAGTAAATTACTTACCGACGTCTTGGCCCTACATACATTTAAGTGGTCCTAAATAATATATTATTTCATTCATTACACAAAAGGAACGAAAAAAAAATAAGAAAATTTATATTTTTTTAATGAACAGAACCGAACAGAACAATATTAAAAGTAATAAATTTCACCAAAATGCAAATTATATTTTAAACTGATCGAGAAGTATAAATGTCACTTTTGACATTTCGTTCATTTCGAAGAAATTTAAATTATTTTATTCGTAATTTATTTCAATAGGTAGGTACGATCGCGCAAAAAATGGTATAAGCATCTCGAATGTTAAGGGTAATACCGGTCTCCAGCAAAATTGGAGGCTTCGCTCTCGACCGATAAACAACTTACCGTTCTTAATACTTAATATACTATTTACAATAAAGTTTGTTAAATGTTTGACTTTGAAGTGTAATTCAATATCCGTCGGTGCCTGCTTCTCAGTTGAACGGTCACTATAAATCGTTGGAATAATGATTATTCAGCGATATCTATTGGTAACGAACTTTATTAAATACAACAATTTTACAACTGTAAAAATACTTTATTAAGTTTGTTAATAATTCAGTAACAAACTAATTAATTGATTACTTGAATTTACTTATACTAATAATTGAATTCATAATACATGGGCTGATTTATATTCAGAATGACTGTTCAAATTCAATATACGAATTATTTTGCTTGCCATTTAAGTGAGTATTTTCTCCAAATAGTAATTTGGAAGATTGAAGAGCTTTTCATAAAATGTTGAAGATTGAATAAACTGTATTTTTTTTAAATGCTCATTTCACATATCAAAATACTTACAATTCAGAGTTTTAATTTGTTATTATTAGAGTGGAATTAATTATAAATTTTTAGTTCCATTTAACATAAAAACTTAACTTTTAGTTTTGTTTTGTTTGTTCTATATTACTTTGAATTAAGTCTCCAACTGATATTTGCATTTATTCGTCATTTAAAATTCATTTTTGCACCAGTTTATGAATTTAAGGAGAATTTTAACTTTCCAGTCTATTAATAAACATTCTCTATGTTCTGCATTTCTCTAGGGATATTTTAATAAAGTGCATATATGTGATAATGTAACGCTGCAGAGAATATCCTGTTCTCAGTAATGTACAAGTTTGAGTTGAATGAATCCATATATATATTTGTTTGCAAAAGTTAGCGCAAAACAGAATTTGGCAATATAGTCTGGAACTTTTATTTGTCGTTAAATATTATAGATCAGTATATAGTTCCGAAAATAAACATGCCTCTAAAAAATTTTATTTTCAATAAACTAAAATAGGTAACTTTTTATGATAAATATCCTAATGACATAACTTTAAACAGGGTATCTCGTACTCGTAAATATGTACCGTAAATTGAAGGCATGATAGATCGTTAAGAAATATTTATAAGACCCAAATTTAATTTTTCTCTAACCTTCTTAGTTTGTGAGATACAGGTTGTTAAAAGGTGCAGAAGAAATACACATTTTATTTCATATCTTCTCGGGGGATTGGGAAAATTTTTTGTAGGTTATTGTCTCTTCAAAACACATAAACAGTATTAACTATATCATATTCTAATAAGCCAGTGGCGTGGTATGAGGTGTTCGTAAACTTTTATTGTACAATATTGTTGAATCACTTTGTATTTAGACCTAAAGACTTTTGTATGCAATTCTTTATTAAATTTCCTACATAAATGGTACTCTTTGTTGAACTCGATAGAACGCTCTGTTGCAATCACTCTTTGATCGACCTTTTAAATTGTCGAAATACAATAGACCACAAACTCATGGGTGCCGGTTAAAAACTTTTATTGTTTTTATCCTTTTGTAAACAAAAAACCCTAATTGATTTTATATAAGTATTTAATAACAAAATCTAACTAATAACAAATTAACAAATTATGTATCATTTTCATATTATAAAATCCAAAAACACCGAAAGAACAATAACTGTACTGTGACTTTACTCCTATAGACTATAACACACATATCTACATAATACTCAGGCCTGTCATTCACTCTTAATTGAAATGACCACAACTAAGCGAATTATTTTTTCTACGACCGTGCGTTTTAACTCACTTTCCCGCACACATTTTAGTTTCGAAAGTGTCACTTTCCCGTGTCACTCCGCTCCGCGTCGTTCGTGTCAACTGCAGTCGCATGCAGGAAAGTATCACTTTCCGCACTTGTTAGGAAAATAACTATTTCCTCCTACCCCTATAGAAAGTACACACTTTCCTCCCTCAAATCAGGGAAGAAACTAATATTTTTTCAAGTACTTTTCCTCCCTAAGGAGGAAAGTATTTTTCCTCCCCCTCATTTCAAGTAAGTTGTAAACGATGAAACTTGTGAATTCATTATATTCATATTGTTCCCATAATTTTTAGAACATCCTGTATGTCCTGTTTTTTTGGTAAAAATCAAACATTAATGTTACTTCAACGTAGTTCTTCAATACAAATTTCAACTCCAGGAATCTTAGATATACGTTTTTTGAGTTCTGAATAAGAAAAGCATAGTATACTGTGGCTCACTGACAGTAAACACGGCGATTGACTTTTGAGGTGCAAAGTCGCTACATTCATTAAACGTTAAATTTTTGAAAAATGGAGAGCGATTCAAGTGATTTTGAATTTCTAAATACACCACCTAATATTAAGGAACAAGCTAACATAGCGTCATTAACCTTACTACCACAAAAATCTAAAGACAGGTATGAAAAACAATATGCACAATATAAGCAATGGGCTGAAGACAACAAGATACATAAATATTCAGAGAATGTTTTACTGGCATATTTTTCACCACAAGGAAAATCATTAAAAGCTTCAACACTTTGGTCTAAATACTCAATGCTACGCACAATGATTCAAATGAAGGACAATGTCGATAATAAATATCCAAAGTTGATTGCATTTCTAAAACGTCAAAATGCCGGATACAAACCAAATAAAGCTAAAACTTTTACAAGAGAAGAAATAAATACATTCTTAATGGAAGCCCCCGATGATGTTTTTTTATTAATGAAGGTAATAAATTAAATCCCATGCAAATAATTTTTGATATAAAATATTCATAGGTAGTCCTTGTTATTGGAATTTCTGGAGCATGTCGATGTGATGAGCTTATTAAAATGACTATGGATGATATTGAAGAGAAAGACAATCTTTTAGTCATAAATATCCACACTTCAAAAACGTATAAACAAAAACTTTCGTTATCAATACTACAACAGGTAACGGCCCAAATTTTGTTCAAATCGTTAAAAAGTATATCTGTCTACGTCCTAAAACTGAGCATAAACGACTGTTGGTATGCTTTAAAGCAGGCAAATGTATAAATCAAGTGGTTGGCAAAAATAGTATATTCAAAATACCACAAAAAATTGCAGAATATCTCAATCTTCCAAATGCCAAACATTACACAGGGCACAGTTTCAGAAGAACTTCAGCAACTCTGTTAGTAAACGCTGGTGGGGATATTTTAGCTCTAAAACAGCATGGCGGTTGGAAATCAACCAATATCGCAGAATGTTATGTAGAACAATCTTACACAAAAAAAAGAAAAATTTCTGATCAAATTATGGGAAATAATGTAGAACCTGAACTTGATCAAAATCAGCCAAGCACTTCTAGAAGTTACCACCATTACAATGTGCTAAGCGAAAATATTTCAAATACTAAAGCTCCTGTTTAAACCCTATCTTCTTCCCATGGTGTTCATATAAGTGCTGCTCAAAACTGTACATTCAATATTAACATAAATAATTCTAAAATATAGTTAAACAATACTATGTACTTAATTGTATAACATATATTGATAAATTTGTTTAATAAATCATTCTTGTGTTCTTAATAATTATATTCGTTACCTATTTGTGTCGTAAATAAATTTTCAAAAAAAGGTGGGTAGGAGGAAAAATCATATGTATCACATGGGAGTAAAGTGCCTTTTCCTCCTACATCCTGCGTGAGGAAAAGTGGCACTTTCCTTCCTAGTAATACAAATAGCTTTTACAACATTTTTTCTATTTATCAAAAACTTGACAACCTTTTCAGTGTTATCTTTCAAAGTGACACTTTTCATCGCTAGACTACTTATTTTTTAAGAAAATAAAAAACGTATGGAGATGAATGTTTATCATTCATAATTTGACAGATGCCAAAATCAATATTGAAATGAGGTTAGATTATTGACTTCCATTATTCTTATGATGACAACTAGCTAAAGGATGAAGTTGTACTATATAGTTACACTTTAAACTGGAAAATTATATAGTTTTCACAATGTTAGAACTACTCGTTAATGTTGGAGCTACTCGTTCTCCAACACGCTCCATTTTCAAGATTTTTTACTTTTTATTAAAGTAAGACACTTTTTTTAAGTTGTTTTTCTTAAATAAATTTATAGTACCTACTTGAAGATCACTTACAATTAATTTAAATACAAACGTTTCTTATGGGTTTGTGATTTATAATTATTCAAGGGAAGATAGAGCGTTGAGAAAATATTTACGACTATTACAAATTTATTGTTTAAAAACATTACAACATAAAAAAGTGTCTTACTGCAATAAAAAGTTGAAAATATTGAAAATGGACTGTTCTAACGAGTTTAACAAAGTTTACTTTTTATGTAGAAAATTCCATAAAGAATTGCATACAAAAGTCTTTAGGTGATTCCAAAATATGGTACAATAAAAGTTTAAGAAATCCTCGTACCACGCCACTGGCTTATTAGAATTTGACATAATTAATACTGTCGATGTGTTTTGAAGCGAAAATAACCTACAAAAAATTTTAAATTTGTACTTTCATCCCCCCAGAAGATAAGAAATAAAATGTGTATTTTTTCTGCGCCTTTTAACAGCCTGCATCTCACAAACTAAGAAGGTTAGAGAAAAGTTGCATTTGGGTATTTTAAAGATTTCGTAACGATCTATCATGCCTATAATTTACGGGATACCCTGTATAAGTTTCTTATGATTTGTATATCATGGGCGTACGATGAAATTGTTTCAAGGTGTACATTTATTTATAATAATTTATGTATCATATCCGTACGATGGATTTTTAAATAGGTATTCATTTTTTAGCAAAAATGGGCATAAGAAAAAATATTTATAAGGCATCAATTTATTCACAATAGGCGTACGATGACATTTTTTTGGGAGCTTAATTTATTTCCGAAAATTTTCTTTCATCATACGGCACGAAATATTTTTTATTAGTGAATATTTTATCCTATATACATATCAGGGGCATGCGATAAATTATTAAAGGGGGTTTAATTTATTACAATTTCCATGGACCATAGACCTACGAGGACATTTTTGAAAGGGGTTTATTTATCTGTGTTTTTATTTCTGTTGACAATAATTTTTTTATAATAACTTATTATATTACGTACCTAAATCCTCTGGTTTGTTCAGTAGACATATCAGAAATATATGCCAAAACAACAGTGAAGTACGTTGTACCACCTCCCGTTAACATTGAAGGGATATCGCTAATCATGAAGTACCAAGGGGATGTATCAAAACAACTGTTAATAGACAACAATATCATACCAACCGCCATTCCTGTAAAATTTAGTCATACTTGATAAGTATATTGAAATTATATATTTGAAACAAAGTTTTTTTTTAACTTCCGGACTTTATATCTCGAAAACTGTAATAAAAACCGACAACTTCGGTGAGTACAGTTTGCCGCAATTGAGATATTTTATACAGTGTGATCCATTTTGTTTGGAAGCACCCCATTCTACGTGAAATATTACTGAAAATACCACTTTTTCCAAATTCATGCTGTAATAACTTTATTATTTTGTGGCTTGATTCCCAAAAAATAAGAGAAAAAATAATAAATAATGCCACAAGGAACTTACAGAAGATGTAATAACTTTGTCGTTAATAAAAATTCTGAATTCTGAATTCAGTGGCATAGCCATATTTGAGAAAAAAAAATGCCTAATGTACTTTTGTCTTTTTTGGCAAAGAAAAATTAACATAGAGGGCCTTGAAAATAGTAATTAAGCTATGAAAATGTGTGTCAAAATACTGTTTTTAATACCGAATCTAACAAAAAAAATTCAAACAAAATCGGTTGAAAAATGCGGATTTTACGGTGGTGCTTCCAAACAAAATGGGTCACACTGTATGTGGATATTAGAAAGATTGAGTATCCAGCCGTAAACCTGCAACTATTGCAGAATTAAAAAATAACATATACGGCAAGTAATGGAAAATATCCTCCTGAAATGTCGGCAGTAGCATTTGACAATTTAATGGTTCAATTCCACAAATGTATTGTCCAAGAAGGCAGACACATGGAACATTTGATTTATAGTGTCCTAAAACAAGTTCTCTAGTTTTTATTACTCGTTACTTTAAGTTACTAGCTACTAAAATTGTGACAATTGTGAATCATTGCAGTATATCTAGATTCGCTCTCCTTGTTTCGATTTTAAACATTAATGTACCATTACAAAATAAAAAGATATGCCTTTTAGTTTAGGATATCTCTCTAGATACAGGGAGACACAATTAAAAAATAACATCTATAGTTTATTTACGATAAAAAGACGATGACGTTGCAAAACAAAATATTGTGATATTGCCAAGCAGTAGTTTTTTTCTTCACTTAAACATTAAAAACATTCAATCATTTACATTTAAATATTTAACAATAATAATAATGAATACAAATAGCGAATACTATTACTTAAGTCTCTTACAGCAGTAAGCGGGAGAAGCGGGTCCCATTTCGGCATTCTAGTTCAAAGATGTTACCATCCCTTGACATTTACTGTTCAGCTGCTTCGGCATTTTATTAAGGGGAATCTATCGGCAGCGATTTGACAAAATATCGAAGTATTTTTGACAAAGAATTTTGAGGTAATGGATGTATTGAAAATTAAGAAAAAAATATATCATGTAGATTAATGTTGAACTTAGAGTTCTCATCGAATAAAAACTTTGAAATGCTAACCAAATTTTGTTGAAAAAAATACGAATCATGAGGTAATTACACATATTAAGCAAAGTTTGAGCCCTTGTAAAGAATTAAATATGGATTGAATGGAAAAACTAATTTATAAGGGGTCTAATTTGAAGCTTTATGAATACTACACTCACCGGCACGAAAAACGGAGCAGTTGAATTTTTTAAAACAAACTTTAAATTTTAATGCTTTGTGATGTTTTATCATTATAATATCTTACACACAAATAAAATAACATGTTTAAAATATTTTTCAACAACAATTGAACCTTTATTTGAAGTGAAAACGTTTATTTGAGTTGAAATAATAAACCCCATAGATCTTATTACTTGGCCGTAAAGTGCAAGTGCATAGTTGGCCACGAATTTTGAGAAATGTGACAGATCCAACGCGACAGATACGTGTTAAATTTGTGCTGCGTTTATTCAATCTATAGTGATAAATTTAGTTAATCTAAAAAATATGTCTGTTAATCACGAAACAGCGGCTGCTATTGTTGCGTTGCTTCAAGATGGGAGGAATGAACGATATTTTGCCCGACAGCATAATGTATCCAATAGCACTGTGCACCGTATTTTTACACGTTTTTTGGAAACTGGAGCTTACAATAGACGACCTGGAACTGGTCCTCAACGCAGAACTAGCGCTCGTGACGATCGTTTTATCACCTTACAAAGTCTACGAAATCGTCATGCTACAGCTGTTAAAATCAGAAAACAACTTCAGTACGTCCGGCAAACTAATGTAAGCGAGCGGACAGTTAGGCGAAGACTCAGGGAAGCCAACCTAACCAGTCGTAGACCTGCGACAGGCCCAGAACGTCTTAGGCATCATCGTGTTGCACGACTTCAGTTCACCAGAATTCATGAGCACTGGGGTGAAAATGAATGGGGGCACGTTTAATTTACTGACAAGTCCAGATTTAGCTTACGGTCTCCAGATGGCAGCGAGGGAGTATGGCGAAGGCCACACGAGCGTTTTGCTGAATGTACCTTCAGCACTAGGGTAGGATATCAAGGGGGATCCGTTATGGTGTGGGCCGGAATTTCTCTGGAGGCACACACAGAATTGTACATCCTTCCGAGAGGCTCCTAAACTACTGCCAGGTACATCGAGGACGTTCTCCAAGATTTTGTTGTCCCTTATGTTGATTTTATTGGAAATGACTTTCTTCTTATGCATGATAACGCAAGACCTCATACTGCGAGAATCGCTCAACAATATTTAAACGAGGTAAACATTCCTGTTATTAACTGGCCAGCGTTAAGACCAGATACCAACCCTATAGAACATGTTTGGGACATGCTTGGGCGAAGAATGCGAAGTTGTGTTCCTGCTCCTTCAACTTTAAATCAGCTGCGACAAGCTCTTTTAGAGGAATGGGAACTTATTCCACAAGCGGACATTCGGCACTTGATTTTAGGTATGCCAAAAAGGATACAGGCATTAATTCGAGCACGTGTTATTAATAATGCGGCTCCAAAGTTTGGGATAGCAAGTCGTTTCAGTTTTGAATAATTTAAAGTCGTTATGACACATCAGAAATTAATTTTCGTTCTGGTTTTTTAAATTGTTACAAAAAGTTTTCTGTTCTCGTTTTTTAAATTGTTCGGAACACTTTTTTTCTTCAAATAAAGGTTCAATTGTTGTTAAAAAATATTTTAAACATGTTATTTTATTTGTGTGTAAGATATTATAATAATAAAGCATTAAAATTTGAAGTTTGTTTGAAAAAATTCAACTGCTCCGTTTTTCGTGCCGGTGAGTGTATATAAAAATCTCAGAATCCTCAAATTACTTATGACCGTACAATTCCTTATTGAAATTCGGTTGCTACCACTAAAATATCGGATAAAAATCCATCTCTCGCTTTTCCATCCTTCTATGACTGACATTGTCTCTCTGCTTCGGTAGTCGCGTGCCGTTCCATTGTTGATACAACGCTCGCCGGTCTCGGTGGTCTCCCAGTTCCAGTACTGACGAAGCTTATAGAGTAGTACGTGAACCAAAATCCGCTTGGACCGCTTGGCTACCTACATATTGCGGAGCTTTCATATTTCTAATAAAATTTTCGTTATGTGAACTTAAACGTGAGGACGTAGGGAAACAAAAAAATATACAAAGCATAATTGTGCAAGGTCGAATTTGGTAGATGCCCCTTCACTTCAGATTTGCCTAAATAATTAGTTATGAAAATTACTGTTTTTTTAATCTTGAAGACACAATGAATTTAAAAACACCAAAAAAACGATGATCGAATGTCAATAAACGTCAAAACAAACTGGGGAATTTTACCAGGTGATCTGACAACGTCTTGAAGCTTTGCCAACCCGTAAGCTGTAAATTGCCCTGGCTGTTGAGGATAAATTGTATTTACGGTTGGCAAATTAATATTTATTCTGATAAGCAGGAAAGTAACTAAAAATGACATATGACATCATCGTCTTTTTATCGTGAAAATCCTATATTTGTCTGTATTCTATTTATATTATTCGGGTATTATTCGGTAGCGGTTAATATAAACCAAATAACACGACTATTTTGAAAACATAAAATCTATAAGATTATAAATAATAATATTATTACATAATGAAAAAAAACAAAAACAAAATAGACAATTCAGTTGGAACAGTCACAAAGTGGCTTCAGAAAACGTATGTGAACTTAGAGTCTCATATCGCAGCGTCTCATAATTTGAAAAGAGTTCTTACAGCGTCCAACATAGTTCTAGAGTTCCTGATACATTATATTAATAGTTCTGTTGAATTAAGTACCGAAAACGGTTTTCAAAAAAATGAGACGCTGCGATATGAGACGCTAAGTTCACATACGTCTTCAGAAAAGGAAGAAGTACCAATGACCATATATTCACAATTCGGCAAATTATAGAGAAAAAGTATTCGCAAGGTGAAAAAGTATACTTAGGATTTATAGATATACAGAAGGCATTTGACAGCATCCCAAGAAATTTAGGTTGGCAAAGCTTAAGACAAAGAGGCGTTGATTGAAGAATAATATAAGATGCATCTATAAAACAACCAGGAATTATGTTAGGAAAGACAATGCACAATCGGAGGAATTTGTAACAAAAGAGGGGCTGAGACAAGGGGTATTGAGTATTGAGTCCTGTACTATTCATCACGGTGATGGACGATGTGCTTAAAGAACTAAAAGAGAAGGTGAAAAAGATACATATAGGATTTAGAAATATGGAAGCTATTAACCTATCTGAGTGTGTATTTGCGGACGATTTAGTTATATTCGCAAAGAACGAAAGAGACCTGCAACATAATCTATTGGCATGGAAAGAAGCATTGAAAATTCGGAATATGAATATAAATATAGAAAAGAGTAAAGTAATGGTTATAGGAAAAGAAAACGAGAACATGAACTTACAACTAGAAGGAACTGAACTACAACAAGTCAATAATTTCAGATGTTTAGGAATACAGATACAAAGTAATGGAAAACAAGAAACAAAAATAAATGAAAGGATAAGTGCCGCAGTAAAAGTATACTATAGCTTGAATAAAAATTTCCTAGGCAGAAAAGAGATATCCAAACAAACAAAACTAAAGGTCTATAAAGCAATATATTGTCCAATTCTCACATATGGCTGTGAAAGCTGGGTTCTCACCAAATCACTCAAGAGCAAGCTACAAGCAGTGGAAAAGAAATACTTACGTAAAGTAAAAGGAGTGACCAGAAGGGATAAATTAAGAAATGAAATCATAAGGCAAGAGTTGAATGTTGAACCAATAATAGACAAAATACAGAGACAACAGTTGAAGTGGTTTGGACATGTCACCAGAATGGAAAATGATATACCTATCAAGAGGATATGGTATTCTAGAACACCAAAGAGAAGACAGAGAGGACGACCAAGACAATCATGGAACAAAGCAGTTGCAGAAATTCTAGAGAAGAGGAGTATTACATGGATTGAAGCAAGTTCAAAGGCTCGTAACAAAAAGGAATGGACTAAATTTGTCTACGAAAAGTAAAAAGCCACCGTGACACCCGTAGGGTGAACCAGGGTTAAGATTATATATATTATTACAAAAAATATTACCTGCTTGGCTCAAAATGATGAACGGTTTTCTTCCGAACTTATCGGACCAAGGCCCAACTAACATACACAGCAATAAATTGAATGATTGTTCAGTTATCGTACGCACCATCATAACGATATTAGCATAAGGTTGGACCTCCTTTTCCAAGCTTTTCGTTATAGTTTCGTTATCGGTGTTTCCCAGATAGCTACATTCTGTTTTGTCGTGGTCCAAAAGAACATAGCATGTACGAAATATGAGGAGATTTAATAAAACCGCTTCTAAAAAAAATTTACTTTAGAATCTGACAAACTTTCTTCTTTCTCGTGTCTTAAAATTTATTTAAGAAAGAGAATATCATCTTTACTTATCATTGTTGTGTTCTTTTTACGGAATTTTCTCGAGCAAATCAGTTGGTCTATTCTTATAAATGCTTTTGCTTATTCTTTTTAAGCGCTTGCTTTGAACAGAGCTGAACTATCGCTTCCTCCCTTTGCCTCTAACTGTATTACCTCTAGAGAGGGCTCGGCTTTGATTAGACTCCGTTTCCCATGAGAAGAACCCACTTGCAGTTGCAGTTGTATGCGCGAACTTGTTGTCAAAACCAGCGACATATTGTACAATTGACATTCTCCATTAGTTGCGTGAAGTTTTCGACGGTAAATAATTGCTACCAACACAACGACAAATGTCAATAATAAATTGGCTGTCGGCATTAAACATCGTTTGTCACGCCAATGGCATGAAACGGTCGTTACAGTTGGCACACTTCACGTAGCTTCCTCTTATGTGAAACGGAGTCTACTTGCTCCGTTCAGTTGATCATATCCTCAAATTATAACGAAAACAATTTGAATTTATTTTGAAATGCCTTCAAAATGTGTGAGGACTAATAGTTTCATTAAAATCACGATAAAGAATAATGACACAAACTAATCTCTTAATACTGGACTTGGTGAAAAAGACAAAAAAGAGCAGAAACAGTGAACGTAGAGATATCCTCCAAATTTATCCCTACTTGCATATTTTGATTATAAACTAAATAATAAACAATACGGTAACGTAAAATGTTATGATGTACTTTCCTCCACTTATCATTTTTACGCGTTCTTCTCAGGACTTCCTGTTCATTTTGGTCACCCGTTCAGGTTGAAAAGTATCTTTTTCTACGACAACCTCGATAAATGTTCATTTTATAACCGTAACTTCAATCATAAACAAGCAAATTTTGTACAGAATTTCATTTTTGCATCGGCTGCTAAGCAACAAATGCGAAATGGAATATTTCGTGTTAGATTTAGGTTCACTCTAAAATCACAACGACTACTGCTTGTCAAATTATGACGTCCAGCGACAAATTGATGAAATGTCTGTCAAAGTTTTAGTAGGTAACGAGTAATTTCATATAGTTATAGATAAACGTGAACGATATGTTGTCATAGAAAAAGTATAGTATGCAATTCGTAACCAAATTGCCATTTTGCACTCGCATGAATTGCAGCACTTGCCTTCGGCTCGTGCTGCAAATTTCATACTCGTGCAAAATGGGCATCATTTTGTGCTCATTGCATAATATACTATTACAGAGCTGAACAGAATGACGTAAAAAGAACACAACATATATTTCGTAAATTATTTTTGAATAAGACATATTTTCAGGTTAATTGGTTAATACATAAATATTTACTCACCCACCAATTGGAAGCTGATAAAAGATAAAACCAGTGGTACTTCTACGGTCAATTTTATTCTCCAAACCATTTTAAATTCGTACAAACTAAAAATAAATAGTTTTAAAAGGTTTTTTAAACGTTGCATTAGTATAGTGATTAATTACAACTTCTCTTATCTCATTTTAATAATTATTTCATTATAAAGCACTATTGCAAATGAGCACAAAACATTTAAATTTTATACACCTTTTTATTTTAAAAATAAATGACCATTTACGACCAGAAATAATGTATTTTTCAAAAATGTAAGCCTTATCAGTCTTATTAACAGGTTGAATTTATGGTAGTATCTACATTGTTGTCAGATCTTCCGTTTTTCAGGAAGTATAATAATTAACTTTATTATCTAAAAAACAGGTCATCCTATATATTTTTTATTCTTAAAATCCTATTCCCAAAATGTCACTGGCGATTTCGGACATTCACACGGTGATGAACAAACTGTTGCTTGTAGCAACTCATTGGAAGACATCATCATAGCCGATAATCGATTAAGGAAATCGAATAAACTAATACAAAGAGTACACATGCAGCGTCATTTCCGGTCGTATTCTATATGGAAAATTGAAAAATAAGTATACAAGAGAAACAGAGCAATTTTTATTGAAAAAAACACCATTAGCTGTTATCAGTTGTCAGAGATATTGCTTATACAAATTTACCTCATTATTAAAAATGTTTTGAGGTTATTACTGACAATACAAAATAATTTTCTATGAATCTGTTATGTATAGAATAACGTTTTTATAATAAGAAGAATCAGAGCATCATCATAAGTATCAGATACATTTAATATATTTATTAATTGATGAATTAATTTCTCAATCGAATATTTTTTATTTTTTTATTATTCAAAATAAATTTTCATCTATAAATACAATACCTTTGATCATTCACAAAACAATCTTATCCTAAAGTACCCACTCACGGCACTCACTATACTGATCTGCTATGCTATCCATATAACAAAATCGCATTTATTTATTCTAGTTAATAATAATAACAATTTATACATACCAGACAAATTTTATTTGACATTTGACATGCGATGTCGATTAGTCAGCTATAATATAAAATATCTCAACCTTCCATGAAAAGATGAGTCCTCACATTTCACATCAGTAAATGAATACCTACATGTTTTCATTTAATAATCACGTTTGTGTATGGTGTGGATTCGTATCGTTTAAATATCGTTTGGAACAACAAAAAATAATGTCTGTGAATACCACAGAAACATTCGACACTAGTCTAGTTACAAAAATACTACAGAGTGGCATTGTAGATGTTTGATGATTTTATTGAAACAGAAACTGAAATAGTAGTTTTTCTACGTGTTTTAACCCACTTTCCCGCACGCATTTTAGTTTTGAAAGTGTCACTTTCCCGCACTAGTTAGAAAATAGTTATTTACGTAATTTGTGGGATATGGACATTATTAACGCACGCTTGTGAAGTTTGCACGAAGAGGCCGTAGGCCGAGTCGTGTAATCACATAAGTGCGTTAATAATTCCTATCACACGTGTTACGTACAAAATTTTATCTACAATTGTTTATTAGTATTATTAACAGTACCCATATTATAAAATTGAAAAAAGATTTCAATCCTACGTATTTTTAATAAAATTGACTGCAAACCTAAGGTATTGTGTATCATATTTTGTGACCATAGCAACAAAAACAAACAAGGGTGTGGAAATGAAATAAATTATTTATGTCATCAAATTTTCAAAGTGAAATGAATAAAAATCTATGAAAATGAGGTCAATCGAAGACAATCTCCTCTCGGAAATTGAAAATGAAGCTTCCAGTGTTATTTTAAATATTTAATTCTGGTAATAATATGTTTCTACATTTTTATTATCTTACTAGTGCGGTAATGTATTCAACAACTCACTAGTGCGGTAATATACATCATTATGACACTGAAAATACTGTCAAATCGTACCCGTTACATGACAGTTGTAGATAAATAACTATTACCTAACCAGTGCGGAAAGTAATACTTTTCCGCACGCGATTACCTACTTAATCACACTTGTAGGCTGGCAAGCAAGATAATATCTCAGTGTTTACAATGATCGAGTTTTTGCTAAAATACTTTCCATGAAAGTTGTATCCAGTCTACATATTTCAGGGGCCCACCTTAGCCAACATACTCTCAAACGTACTTGTCGATATTCTCGTAAAGTTTTTGAAACATTAGATATACCACACGCCAACAGTTTGGCCTCTCTAACCGTTTGCGAGTCCAAAGTCTCTTCCTGTTTGTTTTTTTGTACAAGTGAAACATTAGTAAGTAATAACTCGTGAGAAAAAATATCATGATTCATTAATTTAGCAATTCGGTGTAGACAATTTCCTTCCACTTGAAATAAACTCAAGTACCTACATGCAACGAGCTGTTCTACAAAATCAATTCTCGCACCAACTTCTAGGTTAGAATACTGTCAACTATTTTAACCTCACTTTTTCGAGATCTTAACGTAATATTTACAAAACTCATCAGCGTAACACAATATTTTAGATATTGTGTAATATGTCGTCTCGTAAGTATTTCTTAAGAAAAGCACATAATACTTATGATGTAAAACCACTTTAAAACGTGAAAATCTTAACTTAAATAAGACGACCTTGTACCTGACTTGAATTTTGCATTTGTATTTTAATACTTGATGGAATTGATACATAATAACTGATATAAACAAGATATACTCATATTTTGAAGCATAAAATGTGGTTCTTTCTAGAGCACGAATTTTAAAATTTAAAGTGGGACCTATAAGAATCGTTTTCTTATATCACCTTAAAATTCTGGAGGAATAAAAATATTTAGGCAGCTTCCTTTTCCTAGACCGAATTTTTCAATATTCTACGCTTGTCAAGCAGTAATTTAAAGTTTATGTTTTTCTTTCACCTTCTTCCTTTTATATGTGCGGAGAAAACGTTTTTTGATAAGTATATTATGTAGGCAAACACGATAGTACAGTTAATTCAAGAACACTCTTTATTTGTTGATAATATTGTGCGTTCCTAACTTTTCCTTTAAATAAAATGACAAACTCATGACTGCTAAATAGTATATTACAAATCATATATATATTTCTCAAAAACGGTTTGTGCATCTGACATAAAGAAACTTTTCTTATCTTATATTTTATATAAAAATATTGCTCATACCAATTTTTACAGTCGAACATAAATTTGTTTTTTTTTGGATCACGAAACTCTCTTATTCAATTCCTTAACTTAGGAGCCTCTAAATTCAAAAGATTACACACTTTTTCCTATCTAATCCAATTTACGATGTTTGAATTTTCTTTTCACATCACCATACTCCATGTTTTACATTCGATAATATAAAGTTGCGTGAAAAAGCGTTGGTGATAATAACAACTCACCCTACTCAATACCTACATATTTTTTATATGTCAAGCTTCAAGCTGAAGTGGAATGACATTAAATTGTACATACACTGTGTTATTTATAAGATGCGACATATATATTTCTGTACAAAACTCTCAAACGCGAGCTAACTTTTTTACCAAATAGCGTTCATAAAAATACACTTTTAGTTTTCTTACATTCGCTCTGGTTTAAAAAAAATGAATAGTTATGCTTAAAAAGTCGAACTCCATTTTCATACCACTTTCAACCACTTTCAACCGCGTAGGAGATAGCCAGACGGGTAGTAGCACGGTATTATGTATTATGAAAATGGTGTACTACTTTTTTAAACATAGTCATACATTTTTTTATTAAACCAAAGCGAATGTAAGAAAATTGAAAGTGCATTAGAACTTATTTTTCAATGACCTTTCCAAATCTGTTATTATTTTTTTTGAACGCAATTTGGTAAAAAAGTTAGCTCGCGTGTGACAGTTTTGTATAGGAATCCCAATCCCAATCCGCATCTTATAAATAACACAGTGTATATACGGTCTATACTCTATAGCAGTATTTCCCAAACTATGGGTCGCGACCCACTGGTGGGTCGCGAGCAAATATTGAGTGGGCCCTGAAATGTAGGACGGATTAGAACCTTGTTCAGCAGAACGCATCCGCCAGCGCAAAAGACTTTACATCTTGTTTTTAAATTCAATTGTTAATACTCGTTTTGAATAACAGATGGCAGCAGCAAAATGACCATATATGGAAATGACCGTTGTCTTGTGAATGGCTCCTTTGCTCGACAGTGTTCGTCACCATCGAGCAATGCGCTGTTCAGGAATTTCCTGTTTGCGCATCCCCTGTAAGATTGATAATTGAAATTGATGCTAAAACTGTAATGACAAAAAATAGAAAACAAATACATCCTTTCCATTGAAATAAACAGTTTGTAGGTTATTTAAGTATAAAATAAAAAATATATAAATAAGTATATTTAAGTTTTTTTTTTCTTATTTTAACAGCAGTCCTCATTGATATTGGTAACACGATTTCCATAGTGACTGTTTTTGGAACTAAAGTACAATTTAAGTAGTTCCACAACTCACGACTGAGCATTACCAGTATTTATGCCCCCTTTTCTCTAAAGCAGCCAATAGGTGAGTCGCAAATTTTTAAGTCTTTGTTAGATGGGTCGGAGTCCAGTCAACTTTGGGAACCACTGCTCTATAGTATAGATAAATTATGGTAAATTTCAAGATATAACGTACCCAACCCAATTTAAGTCATAAATACTAGTCTTAGGAACTATAACCTAACCTTGGTAATAATTTCGTGTTTTTTACGAAAATAATACCTTTATCGTAAGAACATACAATAGAGTGAATTTATAAAGTCAATAATACGAAAGATTTACTTATAGTATTACCTATAACGTAACAGTAACAATTAAAGTTATTTTTACGAAAACATTCCTCTTAGAATCACTTATACATTATTTTTACTCATAAGTATAATTTTGCCGGTTATAATCACCATTAGCTTCACGTAAATATTACTTATAAGTTATTTTCACTTATATGTAAAATTGCTGTGGTTATAATTACGTTTCCAATTTTACTTTACAAGCCCGATTCACTGTTGAGTTGCCAATGCTTGTGTTTATGACGTAAATGTTCCAACAGTTTATTACTGATAGGTTTGTGACTTTTTGGTCAGATTATTGGTATTTTATTGGAAATCGTTACTTCAAAAATTACTTTTTGGTTTTTTCACCTATATGAGACATATTCAAAAGAACTACAAAGTCACAATTACCGAATAAATTAAGCATGAAGTGAATTTAACTTGAGGGTCGTTATTTTTTTGAGCGCCATAATGATTATCACTTTCAATTTTGTGTAATTCAAAATTATTGTCGAAATTATACTTCGACCCACTTTTAAGCTCAGAACATTGTTGATATATCATTTTTATGACCAAACTGAGTGTAAGAAAAGCTTTTTATACATTTTATCGATATGAAATTAATTTCTAGACCGCATTACGCTTAACATTTTCATAGAGAAACTGATTATTTTGGAGGCGAATGATAAATTAAGAGCTAAAAGTAGCCATATTATCAGTAAAGTATGCCCGGTTTATGTTTTCGAAGTTAGGGATTGAGCGTGTTTTACTTTGTATTATTTACCAATATTATATTATTGTGATTATGTAGAGCAAGCCACCATATTTAAAAAATCATTGATTATATACACTAACAGTAATCCTACAGAAATATAGTGGTTCATATTTATATATTCATATTCATATTTAAAGTCATATTTATTTCTAATAATATACATTTCTTATAATATATTATATTTTCTATCTTAATTTTATGTGTAATTGCTTATACAGTACTTTTTAGCTTTTTATATTTTATTTTGTGCATGTTTTAATTGATATTTCACTAGTATTATACTTTAAATTATTTTGGGGATACTTTATACATATTTCTGTTTATTTATGGTACACTTTGTTTGTTTATTTGTTTATACTTTTTTATTTATAATACTTATTGTACATTTCTATTTCTATTTATATGTTATTTTTACATCTTATATATTTATATACTTATATTTTATATTTCACAATTTACTTTTTGCATTGTTTTTCGTTTATCTAATTATTTTTTGATCATCTCTTTATTGAATATGTATTTTTATTGTTAACATTATCTATGATAAATAAAGCATAATAATAATTGTTTGGGAGTTTAGATAAAAACTATAAAAGATAAAGAAATAAAATTTTTAATTATGAAATCAAACAATTTTATTTTGTAAAATCTACATTGTAATTAAACATAAAGTGACGCGTTTCGCTAACACAGTAGCTTTATCAAACGTTGGAGGTATAAAGTATAAAGCTACTGTGTTAGCGAAACGCGTCACTTTATGTTTAATTACAATCTAGATTTTACAAAATAAAATTGTTTGATTTCATAACTTACTATGGATCTACATCAAGTAAAAGCCTCATCTATTCAAAATAAAATTTTGTTCCACGTATCGCCGAGGAAGATAGAAAATATGTTGTCAGAATTACTACTTTATTACGTTATTATGATGTCGTTGAAACGGTATTATTACGTCTTTGTGTCCGTCATTGCAACGTTTTCACGACGTTGTAGTTACCACAAATGTTACCCCATTTTGGTAGTGGTTACGTGTTAACGACGTATTTAGAACGTAACAACGACTAGTAAAAATGACTTGAAGGTTGACTAGATAGTCAGTTTTACGGTTTTACGACTTAAAATGTTAGTTGGGTAGAATGTGAAATATTATTTGCCATTACTTAAATCTAGAATTAAAATTTGTCAATTTTGTAAATTGATACTAATAATATTTATGTCAAAGCAACACCCTGTATATATCCATTAAGCAATACAGACAAGAAGTAGATTTGGGTTGATTAAAATGTGATCATTTTAAAGTTAGCAAAACAGAATTTGTACCAGTCAACTTTAATGGAGTAGGTGAAGAGCTACATGTACATTTAGGAAAAGAATTTTTAATGGGGTCTAAGCAAAGTTAATTACCTTTTTTGCAGAAAATTTCTGACAGGGTGAGAACGAAGTTAAAGAGGGTATGAAAAGGTTTAACTAATGCAAGGGAAAAAAATCATCATTTATTACATTAACGATCTCATGGTATACATTTTGAAAAAATATAGAAATCGCAGTCCATTGCATTATCGTACTTTCATTTTTTTTAATTAAAGTATCGACCAAAGGCTAAAAATGAATTTAGGTCGATAGCGGATGCACCATGGTATGCCAGTAATCATGCAAATACTGCATGAAGACCTAGAAGAGCTTTTCAACAATAGCCCCACCACAAGAAGACTTGCTACAACCTGACCTCCAGACCTGCTTGAAAACAAATGAGGACTGTACTTTTCAGTGTCTTTCTTTGACTGTTTCCACTAGGTACGGTGGATTGAAGCTTGACCTGGAGGTATCCCAGTGGTGGATATTGGTAGGTGGCCTGTAGATTTTCTAGAGGTGCCCTAGATTATCTTAGCCATTTTCTTGGGAAGCGTCTTAGAGGCAGTGGTGTTTACAGTTTAGGGGAAAAAATAAGAAAATATTAGCAATCAGAAAAGGTATCTGTATCTGTAGAGTAGGGAGGGTGAGTGTAGGCTCACAGCACTTAGGCCACATGTGACCCTTTGTACATACTCCCGAGGAGTTGTCCTCCTAGGTCATCGTCCATCCTGTCCTCAGGAAGGTGGACAGGTCACTAGGAGACATCTCCTTTATATCGGCAGGTGTAGGCCAAGACTCACCGAACACACACTCTCTTATTGACGATAACTCCGGACACTCGCATAAGACATGCCTGATAGTTTCATCTTCCTGTTCACACATCCTGCATAGAGGTGTGTCCACTAGCCCCATAGTATGGAGGTGTTTCCTTAGTTGACAGTGGCCAGTCAAAAATCCTACTGTTGAACGGTTAAGGTTTTTCCTGGTCATCGCCAAATATTTCTTCGGCGCCAGCTTCCCAGGGTCGCCCAGGGTGATCCTAGCAAGACTGCATTCTTTGATTCCGTCCTATCTCTTAAGGGATTGAGCATGGGTGTAACGTTTGGCTAGTTCCGCAATTGTCGAAGTCGTTAGGCCGTAGGTATCACTGGGTCCTAGAATTTTTAGTCCAGCGGCTTCCCTGGCTAAAGAATCGGCAATGCGATTTCCTTTACTCCTGTCGTGCCCTTTAATCCACCTCTGGATAATATTGTTATCTGCCGAGGCGTTAGCTAAATCTTGGTGGCACTCTAGTACTAGCCTCGATATAACACGTTGTCTGTTCAAGGCTAATAGGGCTTGTCTACTATCAGTGCAGATTGTTATGTTTTTGCCAGAAATTCCTCTTCTGGTTAGTTTTTTTTGTGGCAATTGAGATACCAGCCAGTTTTGTTTGAACCACGCTGGTATTGTTACTATCGTTTCCTATTCCCTAGTTAATCTTTAGGCTTAGTGCTCTCGAGTAAACTCCACATCCTGAGCCTCCTTTCATTTTTGAACCATATGTATATATGCGTATTGCATTTGCATAATCTGGCTCTGTGTTCTATTTTATTTGTATTTTGTAGGGTTTGTTACACAAAAACCTGGGTTCAATTGCATCATTGGCTGCCTGCATCAGAGGGAGCGCAGTAAGCGCTTCCTGCCATATGCTTAACCTCAATTGGCCCACTCCTACTTCGGGATTTACACCAGCTGTGCGCAATCGTACCATGGCCATTAACGCAACCTCATTAACGTACAGGTCCAGAGGGGTCAGACCAGTAATTAGTTCCATTACTGCGGTTGGTGTTGTTCTCATGGCTCCTGTGATGTCCAAACAAGCCATTCACTGTATTTGATATAATTTTTGGATGGCCGTTGCTTGTAGAACCTTCGGTCCCCATGCAATTGCTCCATACGTTAACATGGGTCTTATTATTGCAGTGTAGATCCAGGTGACCACACGGGGTGACAGACACCATGTGCGTCCCACTGTCCTCCGACACTGCTCATAAGCCACATATGCTCTTTTTGCTCTGCTGTGTAGATGAGAGTTCCATGTTAGTTTCCTGTCGAGGGTAATACCAAGGTAATTCACCTCTTCCGAAAAGTTTAGTTTGCTTTTGAAGATTTCGGGAGGTTTCAAACCCGATAAACTTCTTTTTCTGGTGAAAATGACCATCTCAGTCTTTCTGGGATTGATCGACAGTGAATGTTCCTTACACCATGTTTCAATTAATTTAAGCCCATCCTGCGCTCTATCGCACAGTGTGTTCACAAATTTGCCAGTCTGCAAGATAACTATGTCATCTGCGTATGCAATTGTGTAGAATCCATTGTTGTTGAGGTGATTAATCAGGGTGTCTAGGACTATGTTCCACAGAAGGTGTGATAAGACTTCTCCTTGTGGACATCTCCTCATGACCAGTCCTCTTACTGTGATGTCTTCTACATTGATAAGAAAAGGTAAGTCGATAGCGGTCAGGTCAGAGGTAGCTCAACGTTGACGTTGCCGACATGTAGGCTGTCGTTGGCAGATGTCAATTGTCTTATGTCAGAGTTGTGGATTGGAAGTGGCTACTGAGACATCCAGCGGAAATGAAAGAATTATTATTATTATTATTATTATTGTTATTATATTTTAAAGTCGAAACAGGATAACGTCGAGGGACATGTAACACTTTACACTGTTAAAGGTATCCTAGACACAGTTGCTATCCTTCCACTCCGGTACAAGTATTGCAGTCTTTTTCGCTCATAAACAAAAAATTGTAATGCAATCTCGCAAATATTCATTAAAATGAATTGTCTTCACGCAGCCACGGAACAAATTACGGCGTTGCGCTATTTTAAAATACAAATTGCATACAAATTTAATTAGCTGAATAAATATGGGAGGTTTATATTAAAGGCAACAGAGCCAATTATGAATTAAATTTATGTTGAAACAGACTGTAACCATAATAACCTAGTAGCATAGCGGTAAAAGTAATGTGTTGGTCTAAGACAATTAGAATGTGGCTCTTTATTTTGTTCGCAAAATTTTTGTAATGAATCCAGAATAGTATACTAAAATTTTTATTGATTGAGTACGCTGAACATACGTCAGAAATTAAAGAATATATTGAAGAATAAACCCAATACGGAATTGCATTAAATATTCAACAGACCTTTTTCTGCGAGAATCTTGGTTACTTGGTATAGTTGACGGAAATCTTTTAGTGCGAACTTGAAGTTGCCGGCTTTTTGTTTGACTGTAATACGATACGATACCGTCATAGTCCAGTCAATATTCAAATTTATAATGTTTATTTGACGGTAAATTGATTTAATATTATAATTTCAACTAATGATGGTTAAAATATTCTTGATAATTTTTAATTATTAAATAAATGTAATGACTGTCTAACGATTGCTTTTAACCCGCAATTATGGACCGATATCCTACTTTTTAAGATACTTAGCGTTAATGTATAAAACAAAATACATTTTTTAATAAATCTTTACCTGGACGACGATTCGGACTTTCTTTTCATGTATTCATGGTTTTTTTCAATAGAAAATTGTTCTTCCCTCTTTCTATTTTACTTTAAACAATATTAACCCATTTTCATATTTGAAAACATCTTGAACATAATACCAGGCAATTAACATTAACTTATACAGTGTGGAAACCACTTATGGAAAAAAATTTTTTTGTCATTATTTTAGAAAATTATAAAAAATGCCGAGACACGTCAACTTTTGATGCCATAGTCGGTGTTGTTTTTGAAATCCTGTTAATGAACCGATTCCAACAAACTAAATAATGTATGGTCAATTATGAATTATACAGGGTGAAATTTTAAAATTAATAATTTATTACACTTGAAATATTGGTACTTTTTTAAATTAGCTAAATATGGATTTATCAAAAATCTAAACTAACTAATTATTAGACCTATTTGTATATTGAACAAAACCTGCTACGCCCATGAATTTTATCATAAATACCTAAAAATTGCCTAAAAACGTCAATAATTAGACAAAATCGGTAAATAATGTGGATTGTTTTCTATTCTGTCAGTTGTTGATGTGTTGACAGTTTATACTGAAAAAGTAAAATCTTTGTCAAACTCTCTTTCCTTGTCGACATAACAATGAAATATTTAACTGAGACTCACCGAATTGAGATTTTAATGATGATCGGGTAAGGGGATAAGTTGAAGTGTCAAACATATTTAATCACAGGTATCCCGAATTGCCTAATATTTCACAAAGTACTGTGTCTAAAATTCATGCACAATTCAGAGAACTTGGACATGTCAAACCATTGAAAAGAAAACCAAACTTCGTTGAAGATGATGTTAAAGTAGATGTTTTGTTAAGTATCGAAGAGAATCGTCAAATTGCCCGTGAAAATAATGTTAGTCATACACCTGTTCTAAGATGTCTTCAAAAAGAAAAACTT
>CAJUYI010003186.1:0-24968 GCA_910591695.1 Galerucella pusilla | reverse complement strand
ATTTATAACGTCAGATGTATTACATAACTTTTGCTTAAAAGGAACTAGAGTTCCTACCGTGTGTCCCGCGACACGTTCTACCTTTTTTTTATTAGAATTTAAGTGCCTCGACAACTATGGCCATTGGCACTATACAAAAGACAAAAAGACATATATAAATACATACACTATCTTAAAACAAAAAATATGTAAAATATCAATCTAGTTTATATTTTGTGGTAGAGGTTAGTTATTTTGAGGAATTTCAATGTCTTTGGGATTTCAGCGGTGCAGTTTAGAAGCTCTCTCAGATTTGGTCTTAGGTCTAGGCGCTTATGTGTAATGGTGTATTCCTGGCAGTCTGTAAGAATATGTTCAACGGTTAAAGCACTATTGCAGTGACGGCAGACGGGAAGGTTTTCAGAAGACATCAAGTAACCATGTGTGTATCTGGTATGGTTGATCCGCAATCACCTAATGACAGCAGCTTCTACCCTGGTTAAGAAATCGAGGGAGAGACAGCCGATTAATGGTTGTATATCGTGAAGGGATGTTTTGCTGTTGTGCCAAAAATTTTGCCAGGACTCCTTGACGGACTTTTTGAATAATAGTTTTATGTCATCTGGGAGCTGGAACGCTTCTTTAGCATGGTGGTCAGCGTTTTCATTGCCAGTAATTCAAATGTGAGATGGGAGCCAGATAAGAAAAACTGTTACATCACGAGCTGCGAGGGTTTGATAGATGTCATGAATGTTTTGAACTATTGGATGGTCAGTAAAGATAGTATTGAGTGAATTAATTGAGAAAAGTGAATCTGTACAAATGGCGACGCGCTTGACAGGAGAAGAGATTTGCTTGAAAGCTTGGGAGATGCTATACAACTCACCAGCGTGAACGCTACATGTTGAGGGCAACCGATAGGAACCTATTATTTCGTGGTTGGTTGTGACGGAGCAGCCAACACCGAAAGAAGTTTTTGAGGCGTCTGTGTAGATAACTACATCATATGGTGTTTTTTCTAATATTTACTTTCTTTATAAGTTTGTTGGGCGATTCATATTTATTGAACTAGGTAAGGGAGGTATTCAATAGAGGTAGTTGTTTAGTCCAAGGAGGAATATAAGGGATATATTCAAATATTAATTTAAAAGTATCAAGAAAAAACAAAACCTAATTATTCCCGCTAATCATCTTAAACAAAACAAGCACGCACGAACCCACGCTCGTATTCTGTATTCCGTAGTTCGTTTTGGTTCGTATATCATCGCAACTTCTAGAAGATATACCAGAGGCTAGCCTTCCGAGAGTGTTGCCATTTCCGCTCTTTTTTACGGTATCAGAAATTTGACTGGTAGAGAAAACGACAACTGTGTAGAGCAGCACGTGTTTCGAGAGAGATGTTTGTGGAATCTAGCCTCAGGGCACTGTTGTCAGATTCTAAAATAAGTAGTGAAAACGGGGAATTAATTGTAGAATTGAAAAATTTTAGATAAACGGGAAATAAAATGAAGAATAATCAACAAAATATTTCTGGTGCTATTTGCTGGATAAATTGTTGAGGAGGATAAGCCTCTTTAGGAGGAGCCGCCACTGGTCCCGATTTCCTTATATTTTTAAGAAATTTTTTTTGATGTATAACCTCAAAAATATGTCTATTGGTTGGTATAGTGGACGTAATATTTTTAATGCAGCTATCTAATCGTATATCCCCTTTAAGTTATATTGCGGACTATGACGGTATCGTAGCGAATTAAAGTCGAACAAAGAGGCGACAACTTTAAGTTCGCACAATATTTATAACGGCAAGTATACCTTGAGGCTTATCATTTTTCAGTTGTTGCTGCAACTGCTTTTATTATCAATTTTTAAAATACTATAGCTGCCTTTGAGGCGAGCAAATTATTTATTGAACACATTGTATGAAAAAGATTCCAATTTTTAACCAAACTTATAATTCATAATTAAATTTTTTCTGTTCTATACCTTCTTGGCATAAAAAGTAAATCTCGACGTATACACAGGACAGGAATAAACTTTAATCAAATTCCCCAGAGAACCTCGGAAAAAATCCCTAAATCTAATTAAATCTTGATTCCGGATTGTTTGGTATGCAGACTACGAACTTTCGTAGGAGAGAAACCGAAAAGGAAAGACGTCTGTCCTGAGTAAGACTAATGTCAGTGAAGAATTGAAGTTATTTGCTTTCAACGAATTTCTTTAATGTGTTTTTACAAAATCTAGACAAACGAGCACACAATTTAAAAAAAGAAAAAAGAGAGAGAGAGAGAGAAATAAAAGTGGAGAATCTTGAGACATCCTTGAGATTGAAGTATAAACTCGGGAAGTTGCGTTTTTAGATGTATTTGTATATCTACTTCGGATAAGAATTTCAAAGATATAAAGCTTGAACGATTTTTAAAATAATATTTTTGTGTCAAAGATATTCGGATTGTTTTATTTTATTGAATTTATATCTTTTGTTGAAAAAATCACAGAAATAACTAAAGCAATATGAAATCTTGATATACAGGATATTCCGCAAGTAATGGACCAAAGTGATATGAAAGATTCTTGGAAAAATATAACAATCTGACGCAACTTCCTTCAATAAAATATTGATGATAAAAAAGATGCAGGGTGGCAAAGTTGGAATGTGAAATAGAATATTACGTAACGAGTCTGAAAAATCACTTTCGCATAGGTAATGTACACTATTTTTCCTACGACCATGCGATAATAGTAACAATGGATGGATTTTTAAAATAATGTTGACATCGGTGAGTGCGGAAATGAAATTAGTGAAATTCTCGTTCCAACGAGTTATGTACACCATTTTTCCTACGACCATGAATATTTAAAAAGTACCTTAGGTTCTTGTGTTCACATATGACACTAGAGTCAAATCATATCTAATAATAGTATGATGAAATAAAAACTAGAGTAACGAAACCAGAAATTTATTAGAAACAAAACTTAATAAAGGTTTGTCATATGACAAATGACGTAATTAAATAAAAAACGTCAAATCGATTGGTATCACTGTATTATTCTAGATTATTTTGTCAACAAGTCATCTACAAATATTAACAGAGACAATTTTCAATGTAGTATTCTTATAATATAGAAAACAAGCTATAGTCACAATTTAAACAGTTTTTTCAAAGTATTTGGAATTATTTTTGGTCCCACACAACTTTACATGTTTATGTAGTTTATGTTGTCGTATTTCTATCGACCTACAAATTTGTTTGCATCAACCGATCAGCTCTAGCTCACGTATTAATCAAGACCTGAAGCTTCTCTCAAATTAAACGTTACGAATAAAACCACGATCTGCGGCTACGATTGGCTACATCCTTTAACAGAAATTCTGGAATTTCAACAGCTCAACAAACTTTGATGGGCACAATCACCTTGTTTTCTATTTCAACAAAAGGATGCCTTTGAAAGTTCTAGTTCTGCAATAGTTGCACACAATATTCTGGATTCGTATGTGTTGGATGATCCGCAATTATAGAAAGGGAGCTGGTAGATATTTATAGACAAACTCAATGAACTAAGCCAGTGGATTCCAGTGCACACTGGAATAGAAGGAAATGGAATCGGAGATGAAATAGCAAAGAAGGGGACTAGAACTCCCTTTAGGGGGCCGGAACCCTTTTGCGGTATCAGCTTCAATGTAATATCAGAAAAAATAGAAGATCTGATCATAGGAAAGATCTAGTAGGGATAAGACAATCAAATATTCTGCTGGATGACTGCTCGTACGAGTCAAAACTGCACTAAGAGTTTCAACAGGGATGCTAACGGGATTGGACCCCTGAAAAAGCTGAAAAAAAGTGGAAGAAGAAGAATGTATATTCTCTGACATGGGAGAAGAAACCACCATCTACATACTTCCGAATTGCATAGCAATTCGGAATCCTAGGGCACGACAACTAGGAGATATTACACCTTATTGGATAGAAGAGGGATATTTTCTCAAGGTGAAGCCTGCAGATATCCTAAGAAAGGAAAATAGGGCTAAGGGGGGCTACTAATATCTAAGTACTTTCTCGTAAAACTGAGTAAAAGTAAGGTGGCACAATAGATATTTTACGTTCCAGTCAAGTTAACCCCAGTATAAAGGGTGTCCTACGACGAGTTAAAACTGTATCTGTATATAGTAAAAGCCAAATAAAGTTGCGTTTACGTCACCAAGGTCGTATTTCTATCGCACGTGTGGTTACATTTCTATTGAAAAGTGCATATACTTAAATTTGTTAATTAATCGGTTAATATAGCTTTATTGGGTTTAGACGTCCCTTTGTGAAAATTTGTGTTAAAATTTTCATAAAGAAGCCTCCAATTATTGACGGTAAAATAGTTACTGCCAGAAATAATGTCATGTTGCCGCGTTGTTTGTGACTTTTCTACTTGTGTAGTGTCATCGATTTTTGAGGTTATAGTTATGTGCTTTATAAAATTTTCTATTTATAATCAAAACTGTTTTTTTTAAACAACAAAGCATTTTATTCAGTGATTGTTAAAATGCCCAAACAGCTGAATAGCCGATGCAAAGAACCTGTGGCTTCATTGGTAAATTATTTTGAACAAGAAAAGAATAATAATGGTCCTTTGTTGCCCTTAAATGCTGTACAAGAGGTAGGTAATACGTGAATAAAATATCCTTACTTTAGGAGAATTTCTATTATTTTAGCGTGTAGCTGCTGCTTTAAAAATCAGTGTAAGAACAGTAAGCAAAATTTGTCAAACAAAGAAAAAAGGTGAAGAGTTTGAGTCACCAAAGAAAAAACGTTGCACTCATAAACGAGTAACAAAAACATCGTGAACAATCTGACAACGCTGCAAATGTTCACAATGATGACGTAAACGCAACTTTATTTGGTTTTTTCTATATGGCAAAATACTTATTATAGTAAAATCATGAAAATTTTTACGTTTCGGTTTTAGTATGCGATCTTTTTAACTAAAATATTTTCAAAGATGGCAGACTTCCGGTTCTATTGGAAGTCGACTGCAACTTTGTTATTTTGAATAGAACACCCTGTATATTGATACATTTTTGAAATCTACGTGAAATTTTAGTATACTTTTGTCTGAAAACTTTTTTCGAAAAATGCATATTTTTTTTAGTTATTATTTTTTTTAAAGGAAAAGATATAAAAATGGTTTCTGCTCGGTTGCCTTGGGCAAGGTCAGACGTATTCGAATCTTTGTTGGAAAATTTTTCATTTTATACAGGGTGTGTATAGAAAGTGTTCAATGTTTAACTTCATAAATTCTTTATTTTTTTTAAATAGTTTTTTCTATTTTGATGCATTCAGGGATAAAAAATGAGGCAAATTCATGTATTCTTTCCAGATATTAAATGTTTTCTGTACATTTTTAGAGATGCAGGATATCTTACTGCAAATGAAGCACATAAAAGGTTTGTTCCCGTAGCAAGTTCCTAGCTGTTATGGTCATGTTACGGACATGCAGTATCAGAGTTCAGGCTATGCTGGAACGCTTTTTTGATACTGCGCAGACTCAATATGTCCATAACAGTAAGGAACTTGCTACGGGAACAAACCTATTATGTTCTTGTAACAAGTTTGCCATATTTACCATGTATTAAAAGCAAATTTAAATAATCTTTTTTATTTCTTAGTACTTGTATCAACGGATCAAAATAAAATATAGACCATACCTGCAAAATACTTTAGTAAAAAAGATCGTATCCGAAAAACCAAATGTAGAAATTTTCATGATTTCACTAGAAGTATTTTGCCATATACAGATAATTTTAACTCGTCGTGGGACACCCTGTATACAGAGTGTTTCTTAAGTAATCTAAAATATTATATGGGGCGCTTCGTTACTCAATTTTAAGACGAAAAGTTCATATATACATGTGTGATAGGTGTTGTCGTTTATGAGATACAGGGTGTTGAATTTATTGTAATGAGTCAGTTCTGATTGTATGTGAAATTAATTTTTCCGGGTGACGCTACTGGTTTTTAGAAGTAATACGCAAAAACATGCTTATTCTAAGTGGCCTTTGTAGCAACGTTGACAAGTGTCAAATTTGAAAACCAACGCAAAAATCGTACATTTTTATTTGATTGACTCTGTGTTCAGTTAATAACTATGCCAGTGTTTACTAATGTTGAAATGGCTAATATGCATTTTTTGTACGGATTAGCGAATGGTAATGCCTTAGAAGCTACGTGTTCAACATTTGTTACCTACTGACTATCCATTACGCATACAGTATTGTCAATGGATTTTACGTGAAATCGCGAACAATCCGAATTTTGTCGCCAATATTCTATTTACGGATGAACCCAACTTTTCTAGACATGGGATTATGAATTTTCATAATGACCACATATGGGCAGATGTAAACCCACATACCATAAGTGTAAAACGATTTCAACAAACATTTTCGGTCAATGTTTGGCTTGGCATCATCGATGATTATTTAATTGGACCATTTTTCCTTCCTGTACGGTTAACCGGTGAGACATACCAACATTTTCTAGAAAATGAACTTCCACTTCTTTTGGAAGATCTACCTATTATTATTAGAAGGCGCATGTGGTTCATGCATGACGAAGCTCCTCCACATTTTTCAGTGATTGTACGCGAGTTTTTAAATAATGTTTTTTCAAACCATTGGATCGGACGAGGATCTCCACACCCGTGGCCCCCTAGATCACCTGGACACAATCCTCTGGATTTTTGTGTGTGGGGATATTTGAAATCGCTTGTTTACACAACACTGATATTAAACGTACAAGATCTTCAAAATCGTATCATAGACGGCTGTAATGTTATTCATAACAATCCTGGTATCTTCGAACGTATTCGACAATCCATTAGACATCGAGCGGACGCTTGCATTTTAGCTGGAGGTGAACATTTTGAACATTTGCTCTGAAATGTATTATTTTTTCTTTATGTTTAACACATGTTGCTTGTAATAAAATAATAAAAAAATATAAATCAGTAGGGTCACCAAGAAAAATTAATTTCACGTACAACACCCTGTATCTCATAAACAACAACACCTATCACACATGTTTATATAAACTTTTCGTCTTAAAATTGAGTAACGAAGCGCCCCATATAATATTTTAGATTACTTAAGAAACTCCCTGTATAAGTACACACATACTTGTAGAGATGAAACTCACTTTACACACTTTTATTTGAATAGAAACATTATTTATCTCTCAATCGTACATTTTCCGAATATCCCTATTCATCAACAAGCATTTTCACGCAATTTCCTTTAAAATTCTCACATCATCGATTTCGATCAAGGACAGCTAGCAGTGAAATGTGAGAATCCATCTGAAGAACGTTCCTAGTTTCTCACCCTTTCGTCCGACGTCAATTTCGTCTCTAAAAGTTTCATCCCTTTTCGCTCGACAGATAATAAAACGGCACTTCATTTCCTTTCAGAATGAAACAAACCCGCCGAACTTGTAACTGATAAGCCTTAATTTGATATCTTTTTTTTTCTCAGGACCGGTGTCGAATATTTTATTTCATTTTCCTATAATCGACCAAGAAAAAATACACGTGATTATTTGAACATTGAAATTTTGATGGTAAAATGTCCATTTTTCATTGACTTTGAGTAATTATTAATACAGTGTGTTCCATGACTTCCAATTTATTGAAAACTTTTCTTATGCGTATTATACCGTTACACAATGTTTCCAAAGATAAGAATTGTCTCTATAGGGCTCTAGGAAATTAAAAGGTTAGGTTTGTGGTGAGTGGGTCTATAAGGCCCTCCACTGCGACTCACAAGAGTCTATTGTGGTTCACACCTATTCAGATTTCACCAAACAAATTCAGCTTTTTAACAAAGCCGATTATTTTATTTGGTGAATGATATTTCGGGTCCGAGGGCGAGAGAGAGACCCTGCCAAACATCAGATACCTGATTCGAGCCGCGGCGGGGCAGGCACAAATTATATGCTCTGCTGTTTCATCATCTTCCAAACAAAGACGGCAAGTCGGATCTTCCGACAGTCCAAGTTTTAGCATATGATGATTTAGATGACAGTGGCCTGTTAAAAGGCCTGTTAGACAACGTAGGTCATGCCTGCTATGGTCTAACATTTGTTTGGAGACATACTTCGAAGGATGTATGAAAGCCTTTGAATGAACCAATCCTGGTAAATTATGCCAGAAGTCTAAAGCTCTTCTTGCTGTCCAGGTATTTAGTGTTTGTTGATCCGCAATTATAGAAAGGGAGCTGGTAGATATTTAAAGGCAAACTCAATGAACTAGGCGAGTGGATTCCAGTGCACACTGGAATGGAAGGAAATGGAATCGGAGATGAAATAGCAAAGAAGGGGACTAAAACTCCCTTTTGGGGGCCGGAACCCTTTTGCGGTATCAGCTTCAATGTAATATCAGAAAAAATAGAAGATCGGATCATAGGAAAGATCTAGTAGGGATGAGACAATCAAAGATTCTGCTGGGTGACTGCTCGCAAGAGTCAAAACTGCACTAAGAGTTTCAACAGGGATCCTAACGGGATTGGACCCCTGAAAAAGCTGAAAAAAAGTGGAAGAAGAAAAATGTATATTCTCTGACATGGGAGAAGAAACCTCGTTCTACATACTTCCGAATTGCATAGCAATTCAGAATCCTAGGGCACGACACCTAGGAGATATTACATCTTATTGTATAGAAGAGGGACATTTTCTCAAGGTGAAGCCTGCAGATTTCCAAAAAAAGGGCAATAGGGCTAAGGGGGGCTACTGATGTCTGAGTCTTTCCCCAGAAAACTGAGTAAAAGTAAGGGGGCACAATAGATATTTTACGTTCCAGTCAAGTTAACCCCAATATAAAGGGTGTTGGACAACGTAGGTCATGCCTGCTATGGTCTAACATTTGTTTGGAGACATACTTCGAAGGATGTATAAAAGCCTTTGAATAAACCAATCCTGGTAAATTATGCCAGAAGTCTAAAGCTCTTCTTGCTGTCCAGGTATTTAGTGTTTGTTTGGCAAAACTTATTGCGATGCCAATTGTGGGTTCTGGTCCGATAGAAACACGTGCGGCACCCTCCCTTGCAAGAAAGTCTGCCTTCTCGTTTCCTTCCATGCCAGAATGGCCAGGGATCCAGACCAGCAATACTTTATTGAGTTCTCCTATTGAGGAGAGTCTTTTTTGGCAGTCTAAAACCAATTTCGACGTTACACGGCAAGAGCTAAGTGCTTTTAAAGCCGCTTGGCTGTCCGAGAAAATTTTTATTGTTCTATGTATGAGATTGGCTTGCCCTACTCTCTCCACACATGAAACAATGGCGTAAATTTCCGCCTGAAATACGGTTGCATAGGATCCTAGAGAGATTGAAATTTTTGTCCTAGGTCTGCGCCCGTATACACCTGCACCAGAGCCTGAGGGTGTTTTTGAGCCGTCTGTGTACCAACAGCTGTCTACTCTTAATAGTTCATCCTTACGGAGGACCCATTCATCTCTATTTGGAATTAGGACGGTGTAAGTCAGGTCGTAGTTTACTGTTGGAGGCATTATGTCAGAGGTCATTCCCAGAAAACTGTGACTTTCACTGTCCGCTAGTATTCTGCTTCGTTCTGCATAAGCCTGATTTGTGCATTTAGAAATATGCACAATTCTGTATGCTTTCCATCTAGCCTCTCTTTCCAAAAATATATGGAGAGGAGGTAGGTCCAGAAGGATTTCCATGGCTGCTGACGGTGTGGAGCTGATAGCACCAGTGATTGCCAGACAAGCCTGTCTCTGTAAACCAGAGAGCTTTGCTTAAAAGAGACATACATTTCTTATTTTATATCTTCTTCTTTTACTGTTCCCTCTGCCTTTCAAGCGTCGGATGTGGAGTCCATGTCCTGTATCCTTTCATGCCTTTATGTCTCTTGCTAGGATTCTTATTTCTGCTATGGTCCTTCCTCTTTCTAAACCTATCTCTTGTATTTGGTCTAAACATTTCCTTCTAACCCCTTGTTTTTTGATAGGTTTCCCAATCTCCATTATTTTCCTAGTTAACCTATAGTTTGGCAAGTTTATCTGAAGCTACGGGGCATCGGTAAGAGGCGAGCAAACATGGCGCATATCTGTCATAAACGTACAAATGGCGTACGGTACCTATTTTACCAAGTGAAACTGAGAATAGAAAGGTCACTAACAATACCAACGCCACTGGATAAATCAATATCAGTCAATTGACGAAATGAGAGGGAGGAACACACGCACACGCTTGCCAATAAGCTTTCGGAATATCTTTATCTCCATTTTCAAGGATAGCATTCGAGATTGTATTACAAAGTGGTTTTGGATGGTAAATACATCTAACAATACTTTTGATTTGAATATAAAAAAAAATAAATGTCTCTATTTGTTATTTCTGCATCTATTTTTCCATCTTTTGTTACTATACTTCGCAAATATTCAAATTTTGTTACTCTTTCTAGCTTCTGGTTGTTGCATTTAATCTTTTTATTATTTTGATTACCTAGTTGTTTTTCATTTATTATCATCACTTTTGTTTTATTTATGTTCACCTCCATCTTAATGTTTTCTATTTCTTTAATATTAATATTCACTAGTTTTTGAACTTGGTTCTTTGTATTCATTCACCTATTTTATATCAAAATATTAAATACACAGAAACTTCAAATGAAATTTTCAAAGATAGAAGTTCGTATCCAAATATTTCTAAAAAGATATATTTAAAACACTATAGGATATTGATATGTTGCTGAATTTGACATCTTGAAATGTACAGCAAAATCTTTTTTAATTGGAAAATATCTTATCATAGACGTACTACAAACTATTTAAAATGGGCTAATTTGTACCGATCTCTATTTAACATGGAGGTAACATAATATTTTGAGAGTGGATTAGAGATTTATTTATAAAAATGTCCTTCTTTCATTGACGTACAGGGTTATTGGTTATAATTTGACCACCCCTTTATTTCTCTTATGCGTATAGATACAAAAAAAAGTTTCAAATAAAAGTTGTGAGAGTATAAATGAATTTTGATAAAATATACTTCATACCACAATACACTTACTCATGGTATGTTCTTGCGCATGTAGCCGACAGAGCCTCTCCGAATATGTCATAATATACAGGGCGGTCTATTAAAAAAAAAAAAAACGCTAGTGGTGTACAAAGTATATTTTATTTGAAACTTTTCCTTGTATCTGTATGCATAAGAGGAATAAAGGGGTGGTCAAATTATAACCCATAACCCTGTACAATAAAATTTTTCAGAGGGGCTCATTTTTGCCAATGTATAGACATTTTTTTGGCACTGTTGATAAAAGACCCAGAAACTAAACAAATTTGTAAACGGCCCAGAAATTTAGAGTCAACAGCTTCATAAATGTCAATCCAATCAGCGGCCAAACATAAATTACGAAATTTGACAAAGTTCTGTTGTTACTGTTGACATAAAAATGAATCCACCATATTTTCAGTATACAAAATATCAATATTTACGTCGAACTCGATTTTATAGTTTTCCGGTTAAATTCCACAAACATATACATTTCCAATCTATATCAGTAATGTCTTTGTACGATTCCTATCTATTATTCCTTCCCAATAAAAATTCAAACGGGCGGATATTTTATGTTTCGATGTTTTCGCTCAAGGCATATTTTTAGCGTTAGAGCATAGAACGAATTTGAACAGATCGTCGCCGATATTATGCATCCGATTGTCCATGTTTGTATGTCGATGTCGGGTGTTGATACACGCTAACGAATAAATTTCGGGGTTTGGAGTTTGTTAACGAGGTTTTAGACCAACAGAACGTTTATATTACATTTCAACTATATCGCGTTGTATACTTTTGAAAATACGTGAATGAAACGAACTCCCAAATACATTGTTGATATTTTTTTTTGGAAAAGGTAGCTTGATTTTCAATTGTATGCAATTGTAATTTATTTGGAGAGTAATTTGGGTGTAAAATTCACCACTTGAGGTGGGCGACACGTTTGGGTCTGATCCAAGAGCGATTGTAGTATACCGATTGAAAAAAATATATACACTTTGTCCACTGAAGTTCGCACCATATGGGAAACTTTATTATTATCAATTTTAGGTAAAAAACATATTCCTCATAAAATATTCTGCATGTTGCAAATCCCGAAACAAAATCATCAGATATCAATTTTTTCCAGTATTATACGAGGAAACTACAGTAAAATTTGCATTGTTATTGTATCTAGGTGGTGCGAACTTAAGTGGACACGTATATTGAAATTTTAAAGGGCCGCCATTCCGAATTCTCGAGATCTGAAAACACCAACGTTTCCAGGTGCCGAACTACTATATTTTCATAGTTATGAAGTAATTATTTTCATTCTAATTATTTTTGTCACCTAAAAACCATTTTTTCTAATTTTGACATATAAAGTGACACTTTTTAAAACTGATTAATATTATGAAACGTCTTACTTTTTGTAACTAGTTGCATAAAGTAAAATTTCATGCAATTGGTGACGAAAAATGTATTTCAAAATTAGTGACAAAAAGAATTATTCTATTTATTGAACTGTTATAATAAAAGTTAAAAACATAAATTATAAATTAATTAACTGCTAAATGTGTTAGTTCCCACAGGATTTCTGGTACATTTTCCATTCGCATATTCTACAAAAAATCTGTTGTGTTTAAGAACCTGGGGACGCAACTTATTATATTTTCTTAATATCTCAACAAGATTCGTATTTTCAATGTCTCCAGTGGTAATTGCAAACTGCCGTATAACTTTTGTTTTTGAAGGTGGGATATCAACACGAAAATGGCTTCCTTCGTCTATAACATTTTCAACTGGAAGAAATGTTAACTCTGCTTTTCTGCATTCTCCTGCCATTCCAATTATTATCATTGCAACCTTAGCCATCAAGTATTCTTTGTCATCAGCTTCCACTGAAAATTTGGTGTAATCTTCTTTAATAAAAACTTTCGACTTCTTAGCACTGTACCCGTCCGCTTGCCTTTTAATATATGCTACCAAATTTGTATATTTTTTAATATCAATATTCCTTTTCAGATTTAGTTCAGGCCTTAACATTGAGTAAAGTGTCCATAATGTGGAAACTTTTAGATCTTTCTTACATATGTTTAATTTTTTTCCTCATCACACCACGTAACAAATTTTTCGTATGCCAAATCATAAACTGCCTTTGACTTTTTGGGAATTACTGATAATAGAGCATCACCTGCTGCCTCTTCAATATCGCTTGGTAGCTCTTGAATCACTCAAAAAAAAATATATATATATCAATCTCGCTAAAAACCTTCCGTCTAGGCTTTTTTACAAAATGTCAAACTGACAACTAACATGAAGTAACAACAACAAACTAAATTTATGTTTTCCAAATTTTTATCAATTATATCAAATTTTATTTTTTTATTACTCTCTTCAAAATAAGAAAAAATCTTGTATGCAATACGTTACGAAATGGAATACATAATAGCTATTGAATTTTTTTTTCCAATTTTTAAAAAATTTAGGGCTGAAATTTTTTTTTACAAATTGCAGTACGTCATCTGATAGGGTATGAAAGAGTAGGGAGGGTGTGTGTAAGCTCACAGCACTTAGGCCACATGTGACCCATTGTACATCTTCCCGAGGAGTTGTTCTCCTAGATCATCGCCCATCCTGTCCTTCCCAGGAAAGTGTACAGATCACTAGGAGACATCTCCTTTATATCGGCAGGTGTAGGCCAAGACTAACCGAACACACACTTTCTTATTGACGATAACTCCAGTCACTCGCATAAGACATGCCTAACAGTTTCATCTTCCTGTTCACACATCCTGCATAGGGGTGTGTCCACTAGCCCCATAGTATGGAGGTGTTTCCTTAGTTGGCAGTGGCCAGTCAGAAATCCTACTGTTAAAGCTGTTCATCGCCAAATATTTCTTAGGCGCTTACCAGGGTCGCCCAGGGTGATCCTGGCAAGACTGCATCCTTTGATTCCATCCCATCTCTTAAGGAATTGAGCATGTGTGTAACGTTTGGCTAGTTCCTCAATTGTCGAAGTCGTTAAAAAAGTAGAATCCATGGTGGAAATATTTTCCATTTCACGACAAGTTTCGGCCTAACTTCCCCGGACCATAGAGCGGTCTGTAGTAGAAGCGAGCCACTGTGTCGACGCGTTCTGAATGCCTTTTATTTAATCACAAGACATGCAGTTTGCAATCGCCTTTTCATTTGCCTTTGATATTTGACAGCGTGCCTGGAGAACTGCAGCTGGTCTAGAGTTATTGAAACACCATAGAGCTGAACGCATTGGATTTAAAGTTTGAAGTTAAAAAAACACACTTTTTGTCATCCTGTATAAAATGACGAACGTCCAATTTTCTTGAAATTCCCATTCTGAGCCAGATTTTATATAAACTAACCAATTCCTCACCTTGATAACCTAAAATCACCACTCGAAAATCTTAATATCCTAACTGATTTTTAAATAAATTGACTCTGTTCCAAGTTGAGGGGTTTTCCATCTTTTCAGTATTCATAAAACATTAGACTGATATTAACCGGCAACCCGTATGGAATCTCTAAAAACTTTTTTTCGCCGTCAAACTCAACTTTATATTTCACAATGTAATATAATACACTTTGAAATTGCTTCGGCTTCTACTTTTATGGAAATTAAACGTGAAATTTAATGGAGCGCGGTATGGAAAGTTGGTAAAGGAGGTCGGCGATTTATCAAATTTATCATTGTCTAATGGTATACCTGGATCGTCAAGACAGAGAAAATGATTTCAAGGGCATCTATATGTTTCTTCACAGGGTAACTTTTGAAAAATTGGTGAAGTTTAGTTTGAAAACAAATGGTTCAACTCAAATCTAACACTTATGATGGCTTTAGAGATAACAAGATTTAGGAAAGTAAAATTAGCAAAAGCATAAAACTGAGTACAATTCATTCATACGTTTGGGTTGGGCTCAACAGGCAGTTGAACTAAACCCATTTTATCTACCTACTTCCATTCCAGAAGCTTAGTGTCTTCATAGGCCACCAGTTTATTTGGAGAGATCCTTAGTGGTTGTGATGGTTGTATTATTTCCCTTCCAAAGTGCTTCCATCCAAGTCCTTGCTAAGTTCTAACAGAAGCAGAGTATGTGAATAGGTGTTTCATCGTAGAGTTCTTTTCTGCACATGGGCTCACTAACTTTGCCCATCCTTTGCAGATGCTTCCTCGGGGTACGATGTCCAGTCACCTGGTTGGTAACTGTCTTCAAATTTCTCTTATCCAGTTACAACAGCCTGTACGGGAGTTCCGTTCGAGTTGGTGTTCCTTAACCAGTCAGTTCCTGTCTTCACCTCTTATGTAATCCTTTGTGATTCCACAAAACGATTCTCGACCTGTGAAGGCTCCTTTAGAACCTTCTTCAGCTAGCTGGTATGCCTTTCATTCCCTGCAATTTCCTCGTGGGCCAGCAGCCATATTAGAGACACTTTGACGGAGTACCTACCCAAGTGGGGGCCACAAATTTTTCACCTCAAATGTAAGCATTCAATATCTGGAAAGTTGGACGAAAAGATGATGTTTTGATGACAGTGAATAAAGATTTAATTTAGCACTAAATTCCCCATCCATTTTTTTTGTAAAACTTGCAGCTTACGATGATCCTCTTAATTATCCGGTTCTTATATCTTGGGCGAACACTTTAAAAATATTGAATTTATCAATTTTTGAAGGTGGTGCCTAAAGCTGTACCGGAATTTGTCAGAGTTTTGTGATTTCATGCTCAATAAGTGATCTTAAACTTTAAATAGATCTGATCGGAAATTTAGTAGGTTAAGACGAAATCCGTCTCTGTAATTGACCCCACGGGAACGTAATTCGTAAGCTTAAAGCCGAAAGGTGTGTCAATAATTACCTCTAACCTAATTAGGCGTGAAGTTCGAGACATGACGTCCTCCATCTCTTCTATCTTTCAGTAACAACCCCAACTTTACAAGTAGCTATAATTCGATTTTGCTTAGTAACTATAGCGGCTGTGGCCCTAGCCACATGCCATGTAGATGGCTAATAAGATGGAAGGATAATTGGCATGTCTCGGCTGATACTTTGGGCTTTCAACTGTTTTATACAAGTTCGAGTGGCGTTAGCTTACGGTGGCTCTTAAATTGTCTATTCGAGGATAACGAGTAAAGTGCGGCTGCTGAGAAAACCGTAGCTAACAATAATGGACTGTGTTGTTGGAAATTGAACTGATAGATGATAATTAACAAAATAGAATTAGTATTGAGAAAACTGGCTGAAATGTTAAATATATATAATTTAATTCCTCTCCACCTTTCGGTGTAGGGAGATTTCTTGAAATTTCAAGTTTTATCAACAAAAGTTTTCTAATCTATTTTCTTGCTAATTGTTTTGCTTCTATAATTATTTTCTATAATTCTATAATTATTTGCCCTCTTTCCTTTACTATTTTGGTTATATAGTATCCCATTATTCTTCTAGTCTAACTTTGTCTCTTTCATCCATCACCTTTGCTTCCCATACATTCTTAACTAGTTCCATTCGCTGTAAATGTCCCCACCATTTAAGTTGTCTTTTTTCTATATAAACTGGCATCTAACTTATGTCCAAATTCTTTATTCTGTCTTATTTTGTTTTGCTTGTATTCTACACTTTTTTTGGTCCAGTACTCACGTTTTGCTGCCATTTTTGTTCTTTTTGAGATTTCTTTCTAATCAATACATCCAGGTTTAATCATGTGGTGAGTTTTTATGGTTTTTTCTGTTATTTCCATAATATCCCTTTTCTGGTTACCATAGCTGTAAATTGTTCTTCCTAAGTAGGTACTGCAAGCGCCAAACATGATGGCGAGACCGCCCACATGCGCACCAACTCATATTCAATGTTACCTCCTACTACAGTGTACTGTGTACAGTCCAATTCTGTTGGCGTTTGGCATTGTCTGAATAATTTTTGTGGTATAGGTACGACACTGACCGGCAATAAGGGGGTTATCGTGATTCAATAAAAAATTAGTTGGAAGAGTCTATATCTGCACGATCGCTCGCCATCACGTTTGAACTTGCAGTAACTTGTTCGATTATGCTTTCGTTAATTCTTATATTACACCTTTCTTGATTTTTTGCTGTGATAATTTTTTTCTTTTATTTGCAATGATTTTCATTAAAGTCCTACTTCATGTTTCTTTATTTTTTTGAATATATCTCTCATTAGGCCAACTAGATCGTCACAGAAATTCCCTGTGTATCTGTTCTGGTTTGCTTTAATATACGATCCATGGAAATTGAGACGAGGGAAATAGTCACAACTATCTCCATATCTTTTCCACCTAATTATGTCGCTATAATCGAAGAAATTGTTCATTGAATTTCAGACCGAAACTTTATTTGGTAAGTTACTAAGTTAGCTATAATAATCCAGCTTCATTGAATCTATAAATTGAACATGAAAGGACATTTTTGTAAAAATATTCACGTTTCTTCTCATTTTGATCCTTTAATCCTAATCCGTACTCAAGTTGGAATAAAGTCACCGCTCAGAAGGTCTAGCCGAAGATAACTGAGAACTGTATAAAGAAGAGAATATATTTTTCAGCGACTCTTATGATCGTGGACAATATTGTATTCGTAAAATGAAACTACTTATTCGTTCTCGGCACATTCGCTACAAGTAAAAGACATTATGTACAACTCTCTTCTCTTTTATATCCGTATATCACTTTTCTATACCAGCTTGGGCATGGTATACACATTAAAATGCCTTCCCTGCAATTTCTCCACTTGAAAATGGAGATTTTTAAATCAGTGTCAAGACTGGAATTACAAAAACTATCTACTTAAATGAGCAGTTGGAATTTAAATATTTATAGGAAAATCTAATTTTCAATTTCAATTAATTTTGGAAGCAAAAGTCTCTAGCATGACCGATAGAGAGAAATATTCATTTGACAATGAATCATGTATTTTTCTTGTATACTTCGTATATTATCACACACTAACCTTGCTGTAAAAATTGTCTTCTAGCATAGAGTGCCACCAAGATTCAGCTAACGCCTCGGCAGATAACAATATTATCCTAAGGTGGGTTGAAAGGGCACGACAGGAGTAAGGGAAATCGCATTGCCGATTCTTCAGCCAGGGAAGCGGCTGGACTTGAAATTTCAGGACCCAGTGACACCTACGGCCTAACGACTTCGACAATTGCGGAACTAGCCAAACGTTACACCCATGCTCAATCCCTTAAGAGATGGGATGGAATCAAAGGATGCAGTATTGCCAGGACCATCATGGGCGACCTTGGAAAGCTAGCGCCAAAGAAATATTCAGAGATGACCAGGAAAAACCTAAGTTTAATAGTAGGATTTCTGACTGGCCCTTGTCAACTAAGGAAACACCCATACTATGGAGCTAGTGGACACACCTCTATGCAGGAAGTGTGAACAGGAAGATGAAACTGTCAGGCATGTCTTATGCGAGTGTCGGGAGTTATCGTCAATAAGAGAGTGACCTAGAAGGACAACTCCTCGGGAGAATGTACAATGGGTCACATGTGGCCTAAGTGCTGTGAACCTACACTCACCCTCCCTTTTCTACAGATACAGAACATTGTCTTCTATAAGCAATAAACTCATGGTCGTTACTTCAATGAGATTTCCAATTAAGTCATATCTAGAATTAGTAAAAGACAAGTTCAACATTGCTAGTTTTATAGTATGACCCTAGAGACAGTCTGTAAATTCAGAAACCATCTTCAACATCTTTGGTATAATAATAATAATATTCTATGGATAGTTAATTTTAAAATCAACATTGATAGTTTGTTGAATAGGAAACTATCTTATAGTTAACTCTGGAAATTATGTGTGTGTCACTGTAATTAACTCGAACTAAATAAGTTCTCTGTAAGTTCGGTGGACCGTGAGAAATGCCGCATGTGCGGTTCTTGAAATGTTCCGAGTTATTGAAAGTTACCCCTTAGTTTGTCAGCGACTTGATAATGTCTCGGTGGTTGTAAAAGTAAGGGGTGGTATTCGCTATTAGAGTTCATGAACAAAGTATTTCGGTCTGTAGGAGGTATTACAGGTACCAACTGGTTTATATTAATCCCAGAATATTTTTTGTGAAATTATCGTATGAATATGATACAAATCAAAAGTTAATTCAATACAACGTCCTGAAAATTGATATTTACACTAGTAGAAATAACCGAAAAAGAAAAAATTAGCCGCAACAATCGCTTCGGTGTCACATGTATATGAATATGCATGAAATATGCTCGTGTGCCGTCCGGAATCATGCTAGAAATCCCAAGTGATAAATGAAAATTTAATAACCGATGCTATAAATATTCGCAAATATGATTAAGCGTAATTAAAACAAACACGTCGTTTTTAGTATAGCCATAACTGATTAATTTAAATTGGAGCTATATTTATTGGATAAATAAAGAATGTCCTTTTAGTGGCATTAGTCAACGTTTATGTGACGGCTGATTCGGAGTATTTCAGGATGTAAATCACGGATTTAAAATGAGTTATTCCAATGAGGTATACGTCGTTAAAATGATACACTATTCTACATGCGAGGCAACAAAAAATAAAAATCAATTTTGTATCTGTATAATGTCAACATCATTATTATACAATATTCCATGAAAAATGTAAACAAACACCAATAAAATTCGAGCGACTCCCAATTGATATAACTCGCGATATTTGTCAGTGTGATCTGGAGATATTTTCATAATTTAAAGACTTGACGATTAAATCCTAATTCACTCCTTATAAATTGTTCACATCCAAATACATTGAAGTTTCTATTGTGGCTGATCTTAACAAAACCGATTACTTCAGTTGGTGAATGATAATTCAGGTCTAAAGCCTTGCCAAACATCACATTCCTGAATCAGCGTCCCCAAATGCAGCAGTTTCATCAACTTTCGATCACCAAAAGACCGAAAGACTAGCCATACAAATTGTTTGAATTCAAGTATTTCCAAATTATTTAAATATGAACAGTATTGCTGCAAATGTATTTCTGGGTGAGAAATTTTGGGCACACGGTACATCTCAAAATTTCTAACTCTTTCGGTTTGTCTTTTTTTTTTCGTTCGTCAGCTTATTTAATGACCTTTATATAAATGGCACGGGAAAAAATAAGGTCAATTGCTCTGCTATGCTTAGTCAATCATTTTTCTCAATAAAGGGTCCCTCACTTTAATTTTTCCCTAGATCTTTTTTCCAGAGAGATACACGATTATGGCCTAATAAAAAATAACGGATTCAAAAGAGTTAAGAGCCATAGAAATGTATAACATTCTTGAAGGAGTTTAGAAAAGGACACAATAATGCTGACAGGATAATTGAAGGACGCTTTATATGTTGTTTCTCAATAAAAGATGGGATTTCAGCAATAAAAATGTATGTTATCAGTAACTAATTGATAAATACGAATGTAATTTATCTATTTTTATTTCTTCCATCACATAAATATTTCAAATCAAACATATTTTTATGATTTCGAGAAGAGATATACGCTCTTTATAAAAATCGTTTCGAAGAAGTTCCTAATTCTATCACCCAGATATCATTATATGAAAAACTTTATTCTTGCCTCAAAAAAATTCTATAAACTCGGTTGAACATAAACTTCACTAGATTTAAAAATTCTGGATTTCTTCCACGAACACAACAGAGACGGCTTCCGGAAGTCCAAATATCAAGGGGGTGAAATAGCATTTAAAAAATTAGCTAAATATCCAGTAAAATGTATTTAATGGGGTTTGTAATTCTCAATTCGTTGTTATGTTGGCATTTGTACTACTCTGCTAAATATTACCACTATTCAAAATAATGTTCGGCATTGGTGAAAAGTTTTTGGTCCATGGGGGGTTGAAGGAAGTGAAAGCTGGTAATTTTATGTTTAAAGAATATTTGGGCAGTTTTTTGACCTACCTGATAAAATTGTGGGAAGCCTCACCAGAGAAAATCAAAATATCTAAAAAATTGATCGCCGAATACTGAATAAATTGGCCAATTTTAAGGATACAATCGATACTGAGAAACTTTTTTGTTTCTTTTCCCAAGAAACCCACCCTGCATAAGAAGCATGTCAAAATAAAAATAACTTTTTTTTCGTGTCGTTCACTTTTTCCGATGTCACTCCGTTTTATTGATTTATATCAGTTTAAAAAGGGAATAAAACTTGAAGGACAGGCAAAAACTTTTTCCGTCTTAGGATCTCTGTTTATTGTATTTAGTTTGATTTGGGAAGTTGTCGTGCCAAAAAAACCCAACCAGTGGAAGTTCGACAGAAAAAGTAATTGACGTGTTTCAGGGCTTTAACAGAAATAGTATTATGTGTTACATATTTCAACATGGATGACACACTCCAATACACACTCACGGTTGGCTGCTTTCAAGTGATCTCAGAATATCGATTTTTTGTAACAGAGAATGTTTCAACATACCCCCACAAGTTTAAGTTGAACAACATGAGTTTAAATCTATTGAAGATATAAACAAATTGAATTGTTTCTACAAAAACTTACTAGCATAACGTGGAGCAATATAATAAGGACCTCCGCTGCATTTCAGGCCTGCCACCTGAAACATACGCCACACATCCATCTGTATCTCTGCATCTGTAGAGTAGGGAGGAGGCCACATGTGACTCAATGTAGATCCTACCGAAGAGTTGTCCCCAAGGTGAAATCCTACTGTTAAACGTAGGTTTTTCCTGGTCATCGCCAAATATTCCTTCGGCGCCAGCTTCCCAGGGTCGCCCTGGCAAGACTGCATCCTTCGATTCCATTCATCCCTCAAGAGATTGAGCATGGTTGTAACGTTTAGCTAGTTCCGTAATTGTTGAAGTCGTTAGGCCGTAGGTGTCACTGGGCCCTGGAATTTTCAGTCCAGCCGTTTTCCTGGCTTAAGAATTGGCAATGCGATTACTTTTACCCCTGTCGTGCCATTTAACCCACCCCAGGATAATATTGTTATCTGCCAAGGCGTTAGCTAAATCTTGGTGGCACTCTAGTACTAGCCTCGATATATCTTCTGTATGTTCCTTGTATATTATTCATTCTTTTTTTAATTTCTTGGGAAATTAAACCACAATATTTTTGAATTCTTTTTTTCAACGTTTCGGTAGCCCCAATATAACACGTTGTCTGTTCAAGGTTAAAAGAGCTTGTCTACTACCAGTACAGATTAAGATTGTTATGTTTTTACCAGAAATTCCATTTCTGGTAAGTTCTTTGTGGCAATTGAGATACCAGCCAGTTCTGTTTGAACCACGCCGGTATTCTTTCCCATTCCCCACTTAATCCTCAAGCTTAGTGCTCTGGAGTAAACTCCACCTCCTGAGCCTTCTTCCGTTTTTGCCACACATCTAAAATGAAGTCGACGATATTGGAATAATTGGATGAGTGAACTAAATATCCGGCCTGAATATGTCTCCCCAAAGTGGAATATATTATGATTCATCTATGGAGAGGGAATAAAAATTGATGTACCTATTATGAAAGGTCGAATATTTATCTAAATTATTAAGTCCAGTGAGGCTTTCAGTTGCTCTTTGACATCGCTAATAAAAAGGACATATTTTCAGTTCGTATTGTATCTATTTTGTTTATCGAAGTGAAATGCGAGAGTCAATGTAACGTTTTTTATACTGTATTGATAAATTCGCCAATGGCATCCTGCTCGGATTTTGTGCTCTATCAAAACATGTCTCTATTTATTCCGTTCCGCTACATATATTTTTTTTTTGGTTATTGTGTGTTTTTTATATGCTCTAGTCTAGAGATTTCCTTTTTTTTTAAATAAATTAAGGAATCGGATGACAATAAATTAAAAATCAGCATCTAGATTTTTAATGAATTATAAGAGGCATGATCGTTGATAAATATTCAAAATACGCGAATGCAACTTTTCTCTAACCTTCTCAGTTTGTGAGATACAGGCTGTTTAAACGTGTAGAAAAAAAACACATTTTATTTCATATCTTCTCGGGGGATGGAAGTAGAAATTTAAAATTTTTTGTAGGTTATTGTCCCTTCAAAACACATCAACAGTATTAATTATATCAAATTCTAATAAGCCAGTGGCGTAGTACGAGGGGTGCGTAAAGTTGTATTGTACCATATTTTTCAAACACCCCGTATTGAGAGCTTAAGACTTTTGTCTGCAATTGCTTATTAAATTTTCTACAAAGGTACAACATTCCATTTTCAATAAATTCTACTTTTTATTGCAGTAAGACACTTTTTTATGTTGTAATGTTTTTAAACAATGAAGTAGTAGTCGTAAATATTTTCTCAACACTCTATCTTCCCTTAATTAATCATGAACTTACAAACCCATGGGAAACGTTAGTGTTTGAATTATTTTGTAAGTGAACTTCAAGTAGGTACTACAAATTTATTTAAAAAACAACATCCTAAAAAAGTGTCTAACTTTAATAAACAGTGGAAAATCTTAAAAATGGATATTTCTATCGAGTTGAACAAAGAGAACCTTTTATGTATGAAATTTAATAAACAATTGCATACAAAAGTCTTGAGCTCTCAAAACAGGGTGTTTCAAAAATATGGTACAATAAAATTTTACGCACCTTTCGTACCACGCCAATGGCTCATTAGAATTTTTTATGATCTATACTGTAGATTTGTTTTGAAGAGACAATAAGACAGTTAAGGGTAGCGAGCGGCCATATCTCATGAGATATTGGTCGTATAGATTTAGAAAAAAAACTCATGACAAAAATCGCCAAGAGAAATTGCTGGAAATCCCTCTAGCGGACGTTTGACAAACTCGAAAATAATTTCCAGCAATTTCCTTTAGGCAACTTTTATCATGATTTTTTTTTCTAAATCTATACGACCAATATCTTATGAGATATGGCCGCTCGAACTGGTCACCCGGTACTTCTATATCCCGAGAAGATATGAAATAAAATGTGTACAGTTAGCAGAAGCAAACGTGAGCCCTGGTGGGCGTGTCCATGTCGCTGTAGTTGTATTTTTGTAGTAACAATTCGATATTTTGAATCGATAACCAAATATCGATACCATAAATGTCAACTGTTAAGAGATATGTAAACAGAGTCAAACTTGCTAAAAATGTAACTCTAAATATTATTAAAAAAATTTATATTGGAACAAAACTAAAACTACCATTTGCTCTAAATATCTATATTTTCAAATTTCATGACTGTATTAATGTCATGAAAAAGAAGGGTCGAAACTTGACCCTTCTTTGGAAAGCAACAAAATATCAACTTGTTATAGTCCAGTGTTGCCGATGCAAAAATGAAAGTTACCCGAACTTACTATTCAAATTATCAGAATTTGTCAAAATTACCAAAATGACACATTGGTTAAGTCTTTGACCCAAGTCAATATGGAAAATCCCCCAAAACAATAGCTATTTTATATATCCCTTCTACAAAATATTCGAAAAATTATTGGATCCAAATTAGTGAAATTGTCTAAAAATCGGATAATCATCCTTGCATTGACAACACTGATACAGAATGAATAAAATGATGTATGTTGATGAAATCACCTCGGTCATATTATTTCGATTATATTTAACAATAATTAATAATGGACAATCGTTAACATTGGCTCATGATTGGCTTCTTTCGATGACCTTATTTTAGTTCGCATATTTTCCGGGGCTCATGTTTCTTAACGATCTATCATGCCCCTAATTCACGGTACTTATTTACGGGACACCCTGTATATACATTATGTCTATGTTATTTTGAGCTTTGGAAAATACATTCATTCATGGAATATATCAATATTAACTTGAAAAGAGGTGCCTTTTTGTGGATTTGCTGCCCCCATGATGTATGTATCATGTGTACTTTCTTATTAAGTTCTTTTCAACTCATATTTTAATACTTATTTTTTTTATTTTTTTTTTTTATTTTTGCTTAACGTGCCTCGACAGCGCTGGTCAT
>CAJUYI010003185.1:0-24969 GCA_910591695.1 Galerucella pusilla | reverse complement strand
AAATAAAACATATATTTAATATCTCAGGCCACAGCACTTTACGTAAAAGCCAATTTCATAACTAGGATTACAGAACAAAGGATGTGGACGAATGACTGAGATTAGCTCGGGCCTTATTAAAAAATAAAATATTCATTCAGTATACAGAATGCCATTAGCCACCACATAGATCAAATAAAAAGATGTCTTTGATAATACGGATCATGTTAAGAAGTAATTACTGAAGAGATGAGGTTTTACTTTATGAAGATCCAAACTGACTGATGTATTGGAACAATTTAATTTTCTTAAATCGTCATTATATTTGAACCTAAGCTCAACAACTTGTGACAACACAGTAGCTTTATTAAAGGAAAGTGAGCAACAAGTTCTCAACAGTTCTGCAGTTTGGAAATAATTTGATATATAAATACCAGAATTCAGAAGTAATTACATTAATACAAAGTATCCAGGAACTTACCGGCCAAAAGCAAACTACTAGATGTGATTTTATGTACTTTTAACTTAATTTACCTTTGTCCAAAAGTTTTTAATCGAGCTAACGCCTTTTACAAACGCCCTATACAAACTATTGGTGAACATATACAGTATATAGTTTGGCAAGATTATCTGAAGCTACGGGACATCGGTAAGAGGCGAGGAAACATGGCACATATCTGTCATAAACGTACAATGGCATACGCTACCTATTTTACCAAGTGAAATTGAAAACACAAAGGTCACTGACAATAACAACGCCACTGGATGAATCAATATCAGTCGATTGACTGAGTGAGATGGAAGAACACACGCACGCGCTTGCCAATAAGAAGTTAGATTTCGATAAAATGCACCAATTATGTAATTCGGAGGGTGTGGTAATTGTGGTTTTCGTACAACGCTGCCAGAGCTTGAAGAAGCTCATAACAAATTTGGAAAAGTGCTCATCTTTCAATATTCATAAATTGAAAATGTTAATAGAAAAAATCCAAGGAAACAGGCACATTGAAGAATTAACGTTTAATAATGTTAATAATAAAAAGTCCCTTTTTAAATTATCCCTACTACATACTTAGCACTTAAGCTTTTTCATGGTTAAACATGGCAATATCGAATGTTTTCGACTGCATTCCTTTCACGGCTTCAGATAAAATTGCCAAAGTATACAGTAGTTGTCCTATGCACGCGGTCACTTTCGGATTAGAAACTCATATTTTAGAGGGGCGGCCTAAACGTTGTCTAGCTAGATTTTTGGTAAAAATAGGCCACGGTTTTGTGGACTTTTCCATCTCGTTTAACTTAGTTTTTTGCACTTTATCCGTACACCTAATAGCTATAAGTCTCTAATAAAAAAATAAGAACGGCCGTACTTGAGTGCTCTTGATTGAGTTGGCTATTAATTTAAAAAAAAACTTAATAAAGGATTGATGCTTATCCAGAAAATTAACTACGTTTCCCTTAAAAGCTTTCCAGTCCATTCCCGAAAAAGTATAAAGAAAAGTGCTTTCTATTGTCAAATCTCTGCGGAATCAAAACATTTTCTTTGAGAGATCCCTATGAAAAGGTACTGAAAAATTATGGCAATCCAGTAAATTTCAGAAAGTCAATTCGGGGTAAGAAGGATAATTCGGAAATTTCCAGAGTTTGTGATATTTTTTTATGTCATTTCATACGATCCGACCGAGATATGACAACACACCACATATTACAAGGGAGTATTCTATCTCGGTCGGCCCCTGGAGATGTGTAGCAAAGTGAAAGACGGAAGGATTGTAATAAAACAGACCTACGGTTGCCACGGCTGGATTCTGTTTGTCCGACCGCAATAAACTACCCTCATTATTTACAAAAATCAAGATAAATCTTTTGATTAAAGGATATGTTACGATTTCTTTCAACTGACCGGTAAATAACTTGCTATATTGCTACTTGTTGCCGGGGTGAAAGCACAAATATAACTCCATGAGAAAATTGTAGCCCTTTTGATGAAATTTACAGTCATTTTTAACATTAGAAAGTCATCGTTCTACAGGGGTTAAAATCTTGTGGGATCTTGCCAAACTGACTTTAAGTTTAGATGGAAATTAGGAAAAACTTATCTTGAAAAGGATGAAAAATGTAAATGCGCCACTAATTTTATTTCCTAAAAATAATTTAGAAAATATCAAACCTAAAAATCTAGTCTAGTCAAATTCCACATAAAACCTCACAAGAAATACAAAAAGCTTGAAAATTTAAAATTGAGTATTTAAAAAGGGTTGTGTTTAACATGAGAAAAACTACGATGCTAGGCATGCAATTTTCCGGAAAATCGTTGAGTAAATATTTTTTTTTTCACACTAATTGTTTGAATAATGAAAATACAAAAAAATGTTCAAATGAAGAATTGTAACTGATACATTTATCTACAAATTTTATCTGAAAAGTTTTTCTGTGAATTGAGAAGTTTACGAGATAAAATTAATTTCAGTGCTAGTCAAATTCGTGGTTACGCGCGAACGTCCCGGGAGCCAAATTTATTGACCACTCGACTTAAAGGTTAATAATTTTGGGCTCATAACATTTTGAAAAAATAAATAAAGACGTAAAATGTAGAGAAAGAATCCAGCTTCCAGATGAAAATACTTCCAAATCTAATGAAATAGATTTTCTTACTGTAAAATCAGTTAATTCATAAAAAAACTAAAGCTAAAAAGTCAAAACACAATTATAACTCCTATTTAATTAATACTTATCCCAGTGATAATTACTTCTAGATTTAGCATTTTAAATGAGCATTAAACATTATTATTATAAAAGGAAAGCCATCAATATTCCGAATTTTAAACAAATGCTTCTTGAAAATCTGTTTTTTGCATGCTTAGTTTCAGTTGTTTTTTTAAACTTCATTCAATTATATTTTTTTTCGAAATTGATATAATTTAATAAAACTTTACCATTAAATACTTTGAAGTGTCTACCTTCAAAACTACTATACAGTTTTTCTATTAATATCAATTTTTTTTAAATAATAGACAATTATTCACAATAAATACTTGAATCAGACGTTTTTCAGCAAACCTTTTATAACCTTTTATAGTGTTTATGATATTATCTAAAAATTAGTGAACTTTATAATGAACCTATTTGGAAGTGATCGCGATACAAAAGAACACACCTATGACTCAGGTAAGAGAGAGAAGAGAGCATGAATAAAAGTGAAAAAGCAAGTGAGAGAGCGGCTTATACGCGCCGCCGCCGCGTAATAACAACAATAATAATTAAAATATTAACTACAAAAATTTCAACAAATAGTCTTTGAGATACGCCATGTTGTATAATTGAATTTTTCTAATTATGAGTATTAATGTTAATTGAGGGTATTTGGTAAAAAACCGACTTTTGAGTAGGGGTTTACGTGGAAAATCGATAATTATACATTAAAACTTTTTTTCCCAATTTTTTTTTAAATTTTATTGTTTATTTACTATCGTTAAGGTAAAAACATGAAAACTGATGTCCAAAAATACTACTAGCGAATTTTCGTATATTCTGGAAAATAATACAGATACAAAAAAAATGCTCAGACATATTTTGTGGATAAATGTATTAGCTACAATTTTTGATTCGAACATTTTCCTGTAATTTTATTATTCAAGCAATTTGAGTATACAAAAAAAAAACAAAAGTGTACTTGACGATTTTCCGGAAAATGCATACGTAGCATCGTAAAGTTTTTCTCATGTTAATCACAACCCTTTTCAATACTAAATTTTGAATTTTCAAGTTTTTTGTATTTATTTATTTATATGGGGTTTAATAACTTGATTAGGACAGGAACTAGATTTAATTAAAATATATTGAGCCCTTGAGCTGTTTCTAAGGGACTTTGGCTGCTCTCCCGGAACTGTGCATTTGATATTTGTTGACAGGTGTCACCTATGCTGTTACATGTAACTGGAACAATCCTATTTATTTTTATTTTTCAGGATCCTATGAAGTATTATGGGAACTGACTGATCTTCTCTTTATACCCACGTTTCTTTTGCTTGTCTTTAAAGCGGATTTAAAACTACCCTTTTCACATCTTAATCTAATTCTGGTGAAATTGCCAACTTTCTTCAGAATTTTTATTTGCTTTGGTGGTTTTTCTTGACCTCGTTTCTAGTCGGATTTGTTTTTAAGGTTATCGAATTTAATAACAAGAAATTTTTTTTCGTGGTAGCTGGAAAACATTCAATTTTAGTCCAGTCAACATGTGCAAATTGGGTCAAAGTTTTTTACCAGACTCGGAAAATTATCATCGATTCGACATCGCATCAAAAAGCTTTTCGGAAAATTTGGAGTGGCCAAATTTATGAGTAGTTTAGGAAAAAGGGGAAATATCTTAAAAAGTGATCAAAACATTTGGAATTTGAGAGAAGATTAAAAATGGAGGAATTTCTTGAAAAATAGTTTTTCCAACAGGAATCTAATCTGAAGCCTTTGTGAAATAGCTCCATGAAAAAGAAATCCAGATAGTTCCAGAGGGCGGAGTATTTTCTGGCAAAATTATTAATTTTGGTCCTATAGTTCCAGAAGGATGACCTTTTTTTTAGGAAATTCATTCTCCCCCAGCTTCAAAACATCTCTCAATTCTCTTTCTAAATTCTTTGTAAGTATTTCGCAGCATTTCTGGGATAATTTCCTTAACGGCATCGCTATAGCTCGTTATAGTCTTCAATACTATGGTTTAAATTATTTGCGTGATCTTTTTGTTTCAAGTGGCCTCATGAAAAAATTTAAGATAGTTAAATCGGGGGATCGGGGCGGAAAAATATTGGTCCATAACGTCCCATCCATACCTCAGGAAAATATTCATCTAGCCATCCTCTAATTAGCAAAGTCGAGTGCAAAAATGCATAAAAGTTTTAAAAAACTGGCTATAAAAAAGAGACGGGTATCGAAAAACTTGAATTTGATTTCAATTTATGGGATTTCAGAACAAGCAAAACTTTCTATCAAGAATGACATTTTTCACTAAAACCAATATTTAAACATTTTTCACCTATAGGATACCCCATCCGTGGACACGCTGTATGAAGTCACAGATAGAACGTGTCGCAGGACACACGGTAGGAACTTTAGTTCCTTTTACTATTGTTAATTTTATTTTTAAATAATTATTCTGCTTGATATTAATAACGACAACAGACGTTCGAAATATTTAGCAGAATATTCATTATTACAGATAATGGTACGGTACCCTTCATGAGGGAGTCCGACTGGCAGCATCTACTTATAACAGCATCGTATATTTAAAAAGGGAAACCGTAGCATTATACAAATTGGACATTAGAGAACTGTACGTTTACCCCAAAAAAATTAGTGGAAACATGAAATTGAATTGTTAAATTTTCAATTTGAAGTTATATTACAGTTTATAAAAATTTTTATTTTCTAGATTTTTTCTTAAGTGGGTCGTAGAAAAAATATGCTGTTCGACTCGTGTGGATTGTCCATATCGCACTTGAACGATTCTTTGTCCTCGTGCGATATGGCCATCATATCCACACTAGTTGCACAAACTACTATTTCTATCAAAATATGCCCTTTTACATTTAAAAACAACCTGCCAAATGTCAAATCAATTTATCCAACCATTTTAAAGTTATCGAATTAAAACATTAAAGTTTTCAAAATTTCAACACCCTGTATTTCGAAAAGTAAATGTGCTAGACCCCTTAATCCTCATGTCATTTTGACAACCGATGCTGTAAATAAACAAAAAAGATCAATCGCTCAAAAAAATTATGGAAATAATAGTAAAAATTTATCCGAACAAATTCAAGTAGATCACCAGCACTGCGAATACCAGCTTTGCATAGAATTTTAATATAGCGTAGGTGGTTCAGTGGTAGAATGCTCGCCTTCCACGCGGGCGACCCGGGTTCGAATCCCGGCCGGAGCATATGAATCGCTGCTTCGTAAACGAGAGAGAGACTAAGGAGAGAGCACAAGCACGCAAGCAAGGCACGTAACGAAGCAACGTAACATAACGTAGCGTAACGTAACGCGTAACGGTCAGATCTTTTGCGTCGCGACCCCCGTTCCAAAAACGTTAAAAACTACAGGCGATAATTTGAGAAAAGCTGACTTAATCTACATTTTGAGGTGGAATATTTTTAAGTTATATTTAAAATTATTTTGCTAGGTACTACTCACCAATATTTTGATATTTAAATCAACAACGTACCTGAAACAGAAAAAAAATAAAAATAAATAAATTTGAAGTATAGTCTGTTTGAAATAGACATAAGGAAGGTAAATACCAATCTAATAAGAATAAAATAAGTTCTATATGGTTGTTGTTACATAATTGGTGTTGAATTGAGTAAATATTAGGCGAATCAACTTCAGGAAAAATATAATTTGGAAATATTCCAAGTAAAACTATGTTTCAGCTATGAAATAATCGATTTAGAGGTTGGCTACAAACATAGTGTGTAGTTAGTGTAGCGGGTTAGTCATCTAGTTTTTTCAATGATCGAAGTAAGACATTCAGTGAGACCTAAAAACCAATCTTCTTTATAATAAAAAACCAACCGTTTTTTTAATAAATTATTTATAACTTTGGTATTTGTTGCAGGTTCCACCAACAATTTTTCAAAAAGCGTTTAGATGCGATGGCAAATCGAATGATATCTCGATCATAATTTTCCGGGGCGGGGAAGAATTTTGACATAAAAGGCACATGTTGACTGGACTATTTAAGGTACAGCAGTTCCCGAAAAAAAATCCCCAGTGTAATCATTCCTAGGTTATGGAATAGGACATTGGAAATATTTTAGGTAAACCAGAAAACAAGGGAAAAATGGGATTTTTAGTGATACCAGGGTACATGCAATAATAAACACTTTACACATAACTTTTGGCGTAGTCCTGCATTTATTATTTCTACATTTTACAGTGCCTCGTCTCATCCGAGTTTAAGCCATCATCAGATCGTAAAAAGCACAACACTGCATTTTTCAGCAATAAATTTTTTTATTGACTATAACTACTGCATTTCAAAGTACTTAAATGAAATGAATTACATCAAGTTGGCCGACATGCTATTAAATTGGCACACAACAACTATCTAGTGATGAAACAAGTGGGACAGGAGAAAAAATTTGTAGATGGGATGGCCCTGTGAACATGGAACGAATCAATATTTAAGAGTCGTGGACTGAAGGGCAGGAAATGAAAAAAGAAGCATAGGAGATAAGAATAGACACTTTTTATCGATTATCATATATCATCCCAAGAAGATGCTTCATTAGTTTTTTGTCAAATAAAAATATGAATTGAATATTTTAACAAAAAAAACCGATCAATTGCGAGTCCGACTCGCGCAAGAATGGTTTCGTACCATTATCTTTAAGAAAAACATACATACATAAAAGTGAATGCAATATTATTATGCACCAAGGTGGTGCAGACTATTATTATTGACCGAGCACCAGAATAAGGTGCGAGGCTTATGAATGTCTTCACCACCATGGTGTATATACAATTTTTTCCACTACTAGCCAAATTTAATACAAAAATTGAAAATAATTCACAAACGCACCACGAAAAGCGTTTACTGACTGACTGACAAGTATACTATCAGTTCTCGAACGGACTCGTTATGTCATAAGTCATTTTTAGTTGAGCGCGAATTTTAAACTAATATCATTTTCATTCAAAAAAATAGGTAGTTTTAAGCAGCAAATATGTTAAAGACAATCTCCTCGGTGAACAAAATTATTTTGCACAAGTTTTTGTTGAACTACTATCCCTGCATTATCAAAATATTTGAATTAGTCCATTAATGACCTAGGTTAATAATAATAATTATTTATGTACCAGGACATTAAAGTGATTTTTTATCGGACGAGTCTGAAATTATGAGGGGAGCGAGGCGAGGCGAATAACAGGCGAGTCCGATAAAGACACTTCACTGACGTGGTGCATACAAAATTTTATCGCCAACTGCTCAGATTTCGGAAAAAAACTGATGTATTTCATTGCATTTTATTATGACAAAGTAAACAACAGATATAGAACAAATCTACTTACCTATTATTTGTTATATTTAAATTGAAGGTACACCTTGAAGCATTATAAAAGTTAATTCCTGAAGTCAAAGGAGTTGCAACAATAATCTGTTTTAAATAAATCGCAAGAAAGCTATGAGTCGTTATAGAGAGAAGCGTGACACTGACAAAAAATGATGATTTTCGAGTAGGTAATGTCAAAGTCAATAGTAATTCACGTTACAAGATCGGAAAGTAGTGTTTTCCGGGTCTCACCAAGCTTCCAGGACTCGCCTGCGGTTCGCCCTGGAATCTGCTTGTCTCGACCTGGAAAACACTAATTTTCGGTTGCGTGACGTTCAATATTTTTTTTAAGACAGACACTTCGATATAAATTTAATTCTTCATTTCACTTTCAATAACAAAGTGATTAACAAATCTAAAACCAGATAAAATAATAAGTTTGACATAAACAAAAAATTAAAAATCACTTGACAATACATATATATCATATATACATATATATCGTTACCATAGTAACGAAATCAAGGTAGAGTTTGTTCAGCCATCCTTTGCCGTTACGTCATACATTGTCCAGCTTGCTCTCTCATTCATGAAATGGATGAGACGGAATTATGACGTTATTAACGTATTTCTTATCTTAGGTCGACATAAATTTTATCTGTTAATTTTGACAGTTCAGTTGTCATATTTTGAAAACAATTCTTAACATATGTCATTGATTATAATTTTGAGGTTAAGTGTAAAATAACATTCAACAAATATAAGATATACGTAAAACGGCAGAATACGTCACCGATTATGATGTAACGGCAAAGGATGGTTGAACAAACTAAATAATGTATTATAACAGAGGGATTGGAAAAATGAAAAAAAAAAATGGAGGCCAGGGACCGGAAAAAGCTTTTTTCCACGTTTTAACCCACTTTCCCACACGCCTTTTAGTTTTGAAAGTGTCACTTTCCCGCACTAGTGCGGGAAAGTAAAATTATACTAATTTTGATCTTATTAGATAGTTTTTTACTTCGGAAGTTATAACTATTGTTACAACAGGTATTTAAATATTCACTAAATAGTCCATCAAATGAAATCTACAACTTTTCTAGCTTTTTGTTGCATTTTTAATTTTTTGAAAATATAAGGAGATACTTTGATATAGCTCTGTACATCATTCAAAGTAGTGTCACAAAACAACTATCAAACCACCCGGGTTTGATATAAAAAATATATCAAGTGAAACTCTTTCATCTACAAATGACTTGAAACCGTTGCCGTCACCTTTATCGTCATCTTTAATGTGACCTGCAACCGATGCCATACTCATCGACGTCATCTACTTACCAGTTAACACTAAATAATAACTCCACTAGAGTGGCAATTTCAAGTAATTTACAGTATGCACTAAATTGTTTTTAATATTAATATTTATGTTAATTAATAGTTTTTGGTCAAAGTTTTGTATATTATGTATGTTGCAATAAAATAACTTTTGAAAAATGGGTTGGTATACTTTTTGTATATACGGTCGTAGAAAAAATAATGTTCCTAACTCATGCGTAAATTGTCTTTCCCGTCCTTGGCCGCTTGCCAACTGCAGTCGCGTGCGGGAAAGTTTCACTTTCCGCACTTGTTAGGAAAATAACTATTTCCGGTCCCTGTCGTCCATTTTCCGGTCTTGATCGGCAAAAGGTTATTTTCTGGACGAAAAATTGTACAGAATGTGTTTATTTTCTGGTCGGTCTTATGAAAAATACTTCACCAAATGCAAATGCAAATGCGGCAGATAAAGTGAAGGAAGGTGAACTGTTTGTTTACTTCCGGAAATCTGATAATTGATGGATTTACTGGCGGTTGGCGATAAAATTTATTAAGCTAATTGATTTTATTTTTGTGATTCATATTCATAGCTTCGCTTAGTATATAACAAATTTAAAAAAAAAAATATGAGACCGCAAGGGGACTCGAATTCCCGATCTCCCGTTTACCAGAAAGACGCTTCAACCACTAACCAACTAAGCCACAGCGCCAGCTCTCTGACGCTGTATCAACATTTTAGTATTTTTTGTTTTAGCGGTAACAGAAAAACATCACCTGTGAAAATTTCAACTGTCTAACTAAAACGGTTCATGGTAACAGACGGACGTACAGCGTAGTTTTAGTAATAGTATTTCATTCTCTGGGAACAGAACCAGAAAACTGGGACCTAATTGAGCCAATGCAAAAAAAAATTTTTAAAGAAAATAGCTATTCGTGTATTTAAAGCGTAAAGTGTCAGATTGCCGCTTCATAACCAATGTAGGCGACGCGGAGCACGGCGATATTTTGGAGACGTCAATTTTACTTCACGCTCAAAAACACACATAAACCTTTCGTCGTTCATAAAATTACTAATTACTATATAACTTGATTGTTACTTTACGCTATAAAAATCTTTTTCGCAAAAAAATCTTTTTCGCTCGCTTATTTAATCAAATTTGCTGGGATGAGGTCGAAAAACAATAAATGAACGTCAAGTTACCAGATAATACTATACTATTTACTTTATTAACCATTTCAATCGGCAATTTGATGAAATAAGCGAGAGAAGAAGACTCTTCCATTTATGCTTTAGAGCGTAAAGTAACAATCCTCGGCATTTGTCGACTTTACGATTTCATTTGAATACAGTAATTTGTCAGTTTACGCGCGACTGTTTGAAACATTCTTTTCGGATTAAAAAAAAGTTAATAAAAAGGGCGTCTGAGATATATCAGACAGTTCATTGTCTCCACGGTTTTCTGCAAAAGTAAAACACATCATCATAAAATGAAGCGTTTCGGAGATTGAGTCTGGGACGGAGCATTGTTGGCTAATACTTCACTCTTAAAATTTACAACGGAGTAACTTTTTCCTTTTTTTTTTACATGATGACGAATAAATAAGAAAATCTCAAATGTTTTCATTACCGTTATGTTTTCTTTTCTACAGTAAATCACACAGTTCAAGTTATTTTTGGCACAGAAAAATGAAAAAAAAAAGTATGAAATCGTAGAGCGTCTGAGAGTTTTTTTCGTCTGCGAGATTTAATAGGACTGTGCTCGCCCGACAACAATATAATTTTGTATTGCGGACGACGACGTCTATGTGTATAAGGTTTCAGCAACAGGTTTTATTACACAATTTTCAGAGACAAAAATGCTTGTGTTGAAGTAGCTGTCATTGAGAAGATTGATTTAAAAATAAAATAACATTGTTAGGAATCAGAAGAGGAAATACAGTTTACATTTTGCTGAATTGGCTAATTGGCGTATTCCATTGTAACCATTTTAGCTGTATGGTGATCTCCAAGCAGACTCTTCCTCTAGTGCTCAGAAATCGAAGAGTAGTGCAGAAAGTTCATCCTTGGTACGGTTGCTGTTTTAATGTGAGTACAGGATTTCCAGTGCTTGATGGGAACATAAATACGCGGATCTACGAAAAAGCTGTTAACAATGTAATTAGTCCGTTTGGTGGTACTATTGGACCAACTTATTTTAGTTAAAGTGATTAAAGACGATTTGGACTTCTATAGTATAGTAGAGATGGGGCAAAAATATCTTCCTTCAGATTTTTTTCTTACTGGTTTGAGTTACCAGGAGGAGCTACCAATAAGATATATTTGGATACACTTTACAATGATAAAAAAAGGAATTTAGACTCTGTCCAAAATTAACTGACGAGCATATGTTTACAAATAATTTTCAGAGAATTGATGTAAAATATGCTTCTCAGATTTTTAGTTATTCTGTTGCAGTTGCCCTTAACACATATGTTGATTTTAAAGTTTTGCCTGCAGATGCCTAGATAACTGTTAAATTCATTAAAACAATGATTGATGTTTTTGATTTAATAAATTCGTGGTATTTGAATTATTTCAATGCATTTATGGGTACCCAACAACAGTTTCAGCTATTGGAAGAATTTGAAACTTCACTGAAAAATTTGCGTGTGGTTAACAGTGAAGGAAAAAAATTTACTAATAAAATGAAATTTATATTTGGTTGGCAACTTACAATACAATCAGTTGAATCCCTTTGGGGTATATTGAAATCTTTTATTGGACAAAATACCTTAACCAAAGAGTCAACTATTTTTTCTCAGACAAAAACCTATGTGAACAATACAAATTTTCCATTCGCATAATGAAGTAAAAGCTATTCCAATGAATGATTCTAGTTAATCAATCATAATCAAATACAATTGAATGCTTAGCGAAACAACATCATATTTTGAAATAAGTTGTCCAGCCTAACGTACATTTTCATCAGCCCCCGTACCAAACACTTCATTTATAAATCAACAAAAAATGAAGATAGTAATTCGCGCGACCCCTGTATATACGGCACACGTGTGCTTTTACGATCGTTTTTCTGCAAGTCTTTAGCAGCGCTACATGAAAGAGCCGACGAGGAGTGAACCTAGTATTCATTTGTTTATATACTATGCCTATATACACATAGATTCAAAAGTTTTGCATCACCCTAAATCTCCGAAAAAAAAAAATGTGTTCATTATAAATGGATCAGAGATTAATCAAATGATTAGTTTCAATAAAAAAAAACGTGTATATTTGTCAAAAATTTTATTATCCAATAATAAACTTGCTTTAAACATAAAAAGTATTCTTAGAAATTAAATAAATTAAATACAAATTGATCCTTTTTAAAGAAAAGGTTAAGTGAGAACCTGCATGAGAACTTTTAATAAATAGTATTTCCACCTCTAGAATTTATGCAAGCTTGAAGTCGCCTGCCCATGCTGTTTACCAAATTATTGATATTCTGTCGAGGAATATTTCGCTATTCTTCTTGGGCCGCATGAACAAGCTCTTGTGCACTACAGGGTGGATTGCTGCGTGCTGCCACTGCCCTGGCAAGCATGTCCCAAGCATGTTCTATGGGATTCTTGTCAGGAGATAGGGCAGGCCAGTTCAAACGATTGATCCCTTCAGTTTCAATATACTCATTTACAGCTCTGGTCCGATGAGGTCGGGCGTTATCGTCCATAAAAACGAAGGAATTGCCAACAGCTGCGCGCCATAGTCTCACGTGAAGATGTAGAATCTCTCTGAGATACCTAACACCAGTCATCGTTCCCTCCACATGAATTAATTCTGTGCGATCATTCAACATGATACCAGCCCAAAACAAAGCACTTTCTCCTCTGAAGGGCGGCACGGGGCGAGCATGGGCAAGCTGAGCAACTCTCGTTGAATCCCGCCACACACGTATTCGATGGATATCTTGTACCAAACAAATCCTTGTCTCGTCGGAAAAAAACACCGAATTCCAAAATTCTTCAGGCAAGGCCGCGTGTTCTTGAGCCCACTGTAGTCGGCGAACTCTGTGCTCAGGTTGTAGTCTGGGCACTCTTATTGGTCGGCGACACCTCATACCTATCGCAAGTATTCGTCTTCGTAATGTCCAGATCGATACTTGAACTCCCAACGCATGTCTCATATATCTTTGGAGTGCTGGTATTGCCATGGTCGGGTTTCTTCGGATTGTTAAATGGATATAGCGGTTCTGCCGCTGATTAGTAACACGCCTTCTACCGCTTCTAGGTCTATCACGAAAAGAATTGGTCTGGAGATACTGGTTCCATACACGAGACGCATCACTTTGCCAAACGCCAACTCTGTTTGACACGAACCTTTGAGAATGACCTTCTTCAACTAAAGTCACTATTCTTGCGCTGTCAATCTCACTTATGACTTGACGATTCATGTTTGCACTTAAAATCGTGAAAATCAAATGCATTGATTGTTAAAATGATCGCACTAAAAATGTTATCTTACAAAAAAAACTGTAAACATCTGTATATTGCTAAAAATATGGAACATATTGAAATAGTAAACATTGATAAACAAGCCAACAAAAAATTGTTAGCGCAAAAAAATTCCTTAGCACCCGAAGAAGGTGATGCAAAACTTTTTAATCTATGTGTAGAAGACACGAAGTTTCTGGAATGGAAGTAGGTGAATAATGTGACTACCTAATGGTACAAAGATTCAGTTCAAGTGCCTGGGATGTTGAGCCCAGCCCAAACGTATCAATGAATGAATGAAACAAATTTGTTCAGGTTCACGTTGTTTATGAATATATGTAAACTGAACCTCAGCCCTTTAAAATGGTTGGGATAGGATAGGTTCTATGTAAGTGGGGCCTTCTAGCCACCTACACTGCGACCTTTGTTAGGTCTATTGTGGCTCACCTCTAGGGAAGTCTGAAGCCTGTGCTTCTGACGAAGTCCATGGTTGTATTTCGTGATACTTTTTTGAAGTCGTTCGGCTCTAAGGTACTAAAACCGAATGCATTATACCTTACCCTGCACAAGGCTGAGCATGAGCATAGTATGTACGCCACAGTTTCGTTCTCCAAATTACAGGTCTGAACCAGGCTCATCTTCTTTAGGTGGTAATTTAGTCTACAATGTCCTGTAAGCAGTCCCGTCAGAATGCGTAGGTTTGTTCTACTCTTGTTTTCTTCTCCGCCCAGAAAAAATGGTTAGGTCCGATAAATAAAGCCTCTAATCCCTTTTTTGCCAGAGTGTCGGCCTCTTCATTGCCCTCTACTCCTCGATACGCCGGCACCTAGGTCAAAATGACTCTGTTTTCTTTACCTAGTATTTCAAAGGAATGTAGACAGTTATATACTTAGATTTCATCCTGTTCGAGCCCAGTGCATTAAGAGCAGCCTGGCTATATGACAGGATGTGTAAGTTCTTTTTTACAACAGGTTTATTCATCAGCTCTCTTGCAGCCAGCTCAATGGCGTATACATCAGCCTGAAAGACGGCAGCGTACTTGCCCAGGTTGGCTGTGGATAGTTGCATCCAAATATTTCTGTTGTCCATCTACCAATGAATATCCTGTTTGTATAAGAGATGCTACAACAACACTTTGAGCCAATCATACATGACCTTAACAAATATAGATATTTGCCTCAAATTATAAAACGTCTAGGGTCGAAGACAAGACTTTGATTCGACTTTGTTGACAAATATTTTGACAATTGACAGGTACGGTATCGATAATTGGTTTTTGATTCAAAATATCGATTGTTACTACAATCACACACCCACGCAAGGCTTTTGTTTGCTTCTGTCGACTGTACATAACTTTAAATTGTTGAATTCGTTGGAAAAACTTGAATTGTATTGCGAAACAGGGTGAACAATTACTCCAATGATTAAGAGTGATTTGTAATGGATAAAAATGCCATGAAAATAAGAATAGTTAAGGCATAGTAAACATAGACTGTTCACCTTGTTTTTATTAACATCAAACTTCTGAATAATGTATTACTGTGATATATTTCAGTTCATCCTAATGCGTTATGTAAAGATGAGCAATTTTTTTACAACCTAAACAAATATGGACCAGAAATGTACACATCCGTTTTTTCCAATGGAGCAAAGTTGGATTCCGATTAACATAAAACAACAAGATTCGAGTTTATGTTCGGCGAAGATGAATTGCCTGTACGTGACGGCGCACACACATACATACCCGTTCGTATGAAATGAAATGCAAAAGCAACGTCAGCAGACTCTAATTCTATTATTTAGCCACATCTGAAATTATACACATGGGCTTTTTAATTCATTAAGGGTTTCCCCGCTAATAAAGTTTCTCTTTCATACGAAAAAAAGGAATAAATGAAACTAAATTTGTTTCTACCGGCTAATGCTCAGCTTTAGTTTTTTTTTTGTATAAAATGAGTTGAATACACAGCTATATAGGTGCAAAAAAATGACTTCCTGAGTGGCGTAACTATACTATCTGAGGCCTGTGGCAAATTCTTTTGATGGGGCCATAGCAATAAAAATGGTCACGTTGTGCTCAGTTTAATTTTAATAAACTTATGTCCCACTAATTACCATACGCCTCTTCTCTCAAATTCAAGAGCCTTTTTTACTAGATCAGTGTCATTTAAAACTTTCAAAGTGGAAGGCTGCAAGACACTGAAATTTGAAACAATTTTATTCATTGGAAGGAAACGCGATTTCAGTTGGCTTATATTGATGTCCAATACTCGAAATATGTTCACTTTGAACAAACTTTCCGGATCTTGAAGACGCTCATCTTCGCAACCCTCATCTTCGCAACCCTTAACAAAATGGCGTTTTACCTACCTCTGACGAGTTTTAGGAAATTCAGGAGTGATGGAACATTTTTTTGCTACACTATTAGCTTCCATTTTTGAATTAATACCTTTACATTCTTCTAGACAAATTTTCAAACGTTTTATACATTTGAAAAATCGGTGGCTTTAGAGGCTGCATCGATAGTAAGTAGGATCTTGCAATGGAAAATGCAAATGGAAAAAAGAGAGGGAATCATTAAAAAAAAGGTAGAACGTGTCGTGGGACACACGATAGGAACTTTAGTTCCTTTTAAGCAACAAGTATGTAATACATTTGACGTTATAGATAAACAATTTGCGAAGCCTCGGTGGCCGAGCAAACCAGACTCTCACGCGGTAGACCCGGGTTCGATTCCCCGTGCAAATGTTTTTTTTTATTGTTAATTTTGTTTTTAAATAATTATTTTGCTTGATATTAATAACGACAACAGGTAGACGTTTGAAATATTTAGCAGAATATTCATTATTATAGATAATGGTACAGTACCCTTCATGGAGGGAGTCCGACTAGCAACATCCACTTATAACAGCATCGTATATTTAAAAAGGGAAACCGTAGCATTATACAAATTAGACATTCAAGAACTGTACGTTTACCACACAAAAATTAGTGGAATCATAAAATTGAATTGTTAAATTTTCAATTTGAAGTTATATTACAGTTTATAAAAATTTTTATTTTCTAGATTTTTTCTTAAGTGGGTCGTAGGAAAAATATGCTGTTCGACTCGTGTGAGTAGTCCATATCGAACTTGAACGATTGAGCACTCCGCCTACGGCGTCGTGCTCAAACTTCGTCCTCGTGCGATATGGCCATCATATCCACACTAGTTGCACAAACTACAATTTTCTTTCAAAATATGCCCTTTTACTTTTTAAAACAACCTGCCAAATGTCAAATCAATTTATCCATCCATTTCAAAGTTATCGAATTAAAACATTCAAGTTTTCAAAATTTCAAAACCCTGTATTTCGAAAAGTAAATGTGCTAGACCACTTAATCGCGCAAAAAAATTATGGAAATAATAGTTAAAATTTATCCGAACAAATTCAAGTAGATCACCAGCACTGTGAATACCATCAGCTTTGCATAGAATTTCAATATAGCATCGGTGGTTTAGTGGTAGAATGCTGGCATTGCACGCGGGCGGCCCGGGTTCGAATCCCGGCAGGAGCATATTTATTATTATGAATCGCTGCTTCGTAAACGAGAGAGAGAGAGAGAGACTAAGGAGGCACAAGCACGCAAGCCAGACACATAACGAAGCAACGTAACATAACGTAGCGTAACGTAACGCGTAACGGTCAGATCTTTTGCGTCGCGACCCCTGGTCGCTCAAACATAACCTGGCGTAGAGAACTAAAGTTCCAAAAACACCTCCTCACTTCTTAGAAATCAGACCACCTGGGACATGCACAAGACGGTATGATGGAAAATTATAACTTTTCAAAGAAATTCATTACGGAAATGAGCAACAAGAAGGAATGGGATCCAAATACCATTACCAGACTTGGAAAGAATGCCATTCAATGGTACACAGACGGCTCAAAAGCAATAGAAGGATAGGAGTGTTCGGGCCAGGAACCAAACACTCTGAAAGCTTGGGAAAAACCCCAAGTATCTTTCAAGCGGAAATCCACGCCATAAGAATGTGCGCCCAGTTCAATATTGATAAAGGATACAGAAGACAAAGGATTATCGTAATTTCGGATAGTCAAGCAGCCATTAAGGCACTGAGCTCTTGTGTAATCAGTTCCAAAATGGCGTGGTAATGCCTAGACAAACTTAATGAACTAGGCGAGAACAACATAGTCACCTTACTATGGATTCCAGGACACACTGGAATAGATGGAAATGAAAAAGCAGATGAACTAGCAAAGAGGGGGACTGAAATATCTTTCTGGGGGCCCGAACCCTTTTGCGGAATCAGCCCAAATGTAATATTGGAAGAAATAAGTAAAGCCGAGAAAAAGAGAAGATCTGACCATTGGAAAGATCTAGTAGGGCTTATACAATCAAAGACTCTTCTGGGTGACTACAACCTGTTGAGATCAAAACAATGCATAAGTCAAAGTAAAACTGCGCTAAGAGTTTTAACAGGGATCATAACGGGACATTGTCGCCTGAATGGGCACCTGAAAAAGCTCAAAATAGTGGAGGAAGAAGAATGCAGATTTTGTGGAATGGAAGAAGAAACCTCCATCCACATACTTTCCAACTGCTCAGCACTTCCGAATCCTAGAGCACAGCACCTGGGAGATTACTGGATAGAAGAGGAACATTTGCCTAAATTGAAGCCTGCAGACATCCTAAAATTCCTCCAGGAAGTAGGGCCAAAGGAACTACTAGTTCTGAGACTCTCCTCAGAAACTGAGTAGAAGTAAGGGGGCGCAATAGATCTTTTAGGTCTCAGTGAATGTCACCCCAAAAATCACATATACACATTGCAATGGAAAACCAATAACCTAATAAAATTGTAGTTTCCGATCTTCTTTTTGAGTGAAACAGCTTCATTTCTTTTATCTGATTTGCAATTTAACAGAATTGTTTCCGTTAGCGCTTTTTGGACTTCAACAAATAAAAAACGTCATCATAACGTCCTGCCCATCTAGTAGGGTTTGAAGTTTTCAATGTTATTGAAGTTGAAGACTCACTTTCTTTATTAGATATAAAACTTGATAAAATATTCCATCTTTTGATATTATGCCCAAAAAAGTATAAATTTGTTAAACTGTTTCACAAAAATTTTGCATATCAATAAGCTCTCTCACCACATCATTGTCATTAAGTACTAGATTCAAATTATGAGCAGCACAGAGAACATATACGGCATTATTGGGCGTGTACATCTCTAAAAATGAATAAACATCTTTTTGCTTAGGTTGGTTAAAATGCTTAACGATTAACTTGGAAATGTATCATGGTCTTTAGTTGTCTCACTTTGGATTTTGCAGAGCTTAGGAAAATTTACTTTTCAAATAAAATAAAATACTCAGGGACAATGTAAAAAATATTTTTGAGCTTGCGATCTCTTGGGACGGGACCCTCTTGGTTCGCGGGCCCGTGGCATTTTGCTAGCCCTGCTACCCTATTGTTACGCGACTGCGGCTGAAAACTAGCAAATTTTAATTGGCTAGAGAATCAAACACAATTTAGAGCGTGTTTATTAATATTCCTTAAGCCGCGTACAGATCGGATTTCCAACGTAGACCTGTAATGTGGTTGTTACGGGGTGGTATTCGACATCTTACAGGAATGAAACAACTACCTGTAGCACTGGGATGCGTTCTTTTTATTACTTAAACTTACTACTATACATTATACTACTTGTTACTTATGAATTGTGATATTCATATTCTAACATTCACATTAACATTAACACTAATATTAATAGTTCTCAAAACACTATCGTTTGCATTTTATACGACAAGTCAAGTTCATCATAAGTAAATATAAATAATACTATTTATGTTTATTTCAGGCTCTGAACTTGACTTTGTACGTGCGATCTTCCCACTTCTATTTATGTAACGATACAACGTTCTTATGATTTATTGGAATTAGCTTCAAGGGAATTTATGTCTTTTATTTAAATATTATTATTAACTTATTATATTGACCAAAAGGCATCACAGACCAACGCCAACGGCACATGTGTTATCGTTGGTGTTGGCAGTGGAAAGCATTGGGAAGGATTTGAGAATGTAGTCCATACCGAATTTTTAGTATTGCATTGGAGACCGTTGGTCGCGGTTCGGTGGTTTTTAATTGTTTTGGGATGTCATCGAGCGAAAGTGATGATGAATGGTATACATCTTCTGTTCCCATTCCGTATTTTCACAGCGAAGTTCTCGTCAATTTTTTTCTTAACTTCTGAGAACTAGCAGTTAATTTCAGTTAAGTTCAGTTGTTATGCGTTGCCAAATGTCTATTTCCTTTTTCGCCAATTTAAACAGCGAATTAGTAGGGTCCCATAAAATAGGATTATCCCTATAATTTTCTGTCAATTCCAAACACATATCCATATCAAAATATTAATAATAAAAGCTTACGCACGGAACAAATGTTCTCCAACGACTGAAATCAAAAAATAATCTCCAAATCGCGTCCAAACCAAATTCGACACAAACAAGCATCTCTTTGATGTTACCGCTCGACTACCGAACGCTAACCAAGGCCAACGTTCCCGTTGGGAAGCGTTGGCTTCGATTGGTCGCCGTGCACACCAAAACCAACGCGTTCCAACATAATTCACATGTGCCGTTGGCTGGCGTTGGAAATCCGGTCTGTACTCGGCTTTATACGCCATGGAAATTCATTCATTTTCAGTGATATTAAATTATATTAACTTTAATATTTAACATTGTTGTGGAGCAAGTGATGGGGAAGTTTTTAAATGCAAGAAAATCTAAATACTTAAGCTTTATGTTGCACGTTAAAGTTAGTGCTATATTTTTATGGCAAAAACACAGTGTTATTTGTCGTTTTATAGGGAAAAGCGTTAAATATTTTATTGTTTGATTTATATATAGGTATGCGCAATGCGCTTTTTGACTCAAAATATTGGTAGAATAATACTTATCTTATATTACCTTGTTTTTTATTATTGACAAGAGAGGGGGAATAGAAAATGAATTCGCAGGTGATAAAAATGTATGAATGTATTTAAGTAGATAATTTGGCGTAATCGGTAGCTCAGTCGCCGTTGCGATTTTTCTTTTAATTTTAGCTTTAGTTACAAATATTTACATAAGTCAAATAACAGTTACTACTATTTTTAGATTAAATTTGATGGTAGAGATGAGTCGCAATGAAAAACTGAAAAACTTTCTTGATCTCGGTGTGGCAGTGGAGCATTTCCTTGAGGCAAGCCCTTGGGTTAAATGGTTGATATATACCGGAAAATTGTTTGCAGTCAGAATGTGCTTGAAGGTCACTATATCATTACAGCTATACGGCAAACATAATGATTTCCTGAAGACATCAGAATTCCGTGTGTGCGTTTGGTGTGGCTGATTCGGATTCTTCTGCTCATAGTAGCCTCTCTCCGGGTTGAGGACTTGAGGTAGAGAGGAGAAGATACGATTCATTCATTCATTCATACGTTTGGGTTGGGCTCAACAGCCCAGGCATTTGAGCTGAATCTTTGTACCATTACCCATGGTATCTACTGACTTCCATTCCAGAAGCTTCGTGCCTTTTATATTCGCTATGTGCGTACCTACTGTCGCCCCCTCGCGGCTTAAAAACGCAAGTTACGTCGGAGACATTTACACGTGAAGCTTATGGAAGCAACAATTATTAAAAAGATAGGAAGCCTTTTAACTTTTAAAATGTAAATAATTTGAAAATATAACTGCCTAATGACATAATGTTCAGTATTTTATAAGCGACTGGGTGAGTAATCGTTTTTAAAATGTATATTAAAATGTATATTTTTTTATGTTAAGTGTAGCTGTGTAGGTTAGAATCAACGGAGATGAACGTTGCCTAAAATCATTAATAAAAATCGATTATTCCATTTGACATTCCAAGTGACGTGAGCTGCTTATTTATATGTGTATCGATTGCACATAAATGTATTTGATGATTTATCTGATGATTTATAATAAATGTATTTATGAAAAAATAAACAAACTACATAAAATTGATGGAGAAACATGACGTATAGAATACTGTATCAGTGTACACTGTATTTTGAAGTGAGGTTAAGACACTCACTTTACTCTTTTTACAGCTGCAATCCATTTTTTCCTTTGTACCAACTTGTGTTGCGCAGTAGAAAACTTGAAATATTTCACATCACGGTTATTTCAATCTGTATTTTTCCAATTAACAACACAACAACTGTCGTGCCCCATTTTCACCTTTATTAACATACAATATACCACATTAGCCTCCGACCGAATTGCGGAAATTCACCACTGCGCGCGCTGGGATAGTTTCGCCTATCCCCTCCAACGGTCGACACACAGCGAATAGGCCACGAGTTTATCTGGAGGGATCTTCAGTAGTTGTGATGGTTGTGTTATTTCCTCTCCAAAGTGCTTCCGACTGAGTCCTTGTGAGTTTTCACAGAAGCAGAGTAGGTGTTTCACATTTTCTGTACATAGGCTAACTAACTTTATCTATTCTGTCCAAATGCTTCCTCAGGGTACAGTGTCCAGTCACCAGGTCGGTAACTGTCTTCAAATTTCTCTTACCCAGCTTCAGCAGCCTGGACGAAAGTTCTTTCTCTTAGCTGGTCCGCCCTTTCATTCCTTGCAATCCCCTCATGTACCGGCGCCCATTTTAGAGACACTATGTTGTCTCTTGCCAGCATGTTAAGGGATTCCATACAGTTTTTTACCAGCTTAGACCTAGTTGTTGGATTGTTGATAGCTTTAAGCAGAGCCTGGCTGTCAGTAAAAATTCGAATTTTTCAACCGGTTTTTTCTCTTCTGATGTATTCGTCAATGCAGGCTATAGCGGCAATCGTTTCTGCTAGAAACACAGTTGGGTATTGACCAAGGCAAGAGACAGAGTTTCTTTCTAGGTCCACTTATACCAGCCCCAGTGCCATGGTTTGTTTTGGATCCATCAATGAACCAGATAATTTCTCCAGAATTACCTGGATGCATCACCTGTTCCCTAGATGGGATGATGATATTCACTCGCTCAGTAAATATGTTCTCCGGTGTCATGCTATCAAAGCTCATGAAAAAAAGGTGTTCATCTAGTATTATCCCAGTTACTCCATTGTGTCCTTATCGAACATTGATGGAGGACCATAAGTCTTCCAATTTCAGCATTAGAATTGCCATCACCGCCTCCGACCTTACAAAAAGCTCCAAAGCAGAAAGTCCAACAAGGGCTTCTTCCATTGATGCCGTTTCTCTGCTGTTCATTGCCCCAGTAATACCAATGAGGGCTTGTCTTTGAATTGCAGTTAATATGTTCACTGCTGAGGATACTTCTGTTCTCCTTCACCAGACTATTATTCCATATGTGATTGCTGGTCTTATCACAGTCGTGTTAAGCCAGTGAACTACTACCTCAGGTCGTAGTACCCAGCATATTTTGCCCATCATTCTTCTGCATGGCCAGAAAAGCCTAGTCACCCTGGTAGTAATAGTTTCCAGATGTGTCTTCCACTTTAGTTTGGAATTGAGGGTCACTCCTAGATATATAAAACTTCCTTGGATATTCCTAGTTCTCCTCCAAATATCATAAGAAGAGACAATTGTATCTTGAGCAACGAGAGTTTGATAGATTTCTTCTATGATATGGCTTGAAGAATGCTTTGAAGCTCGCTTGTGTGGACGCTGAAAACTGAAGGTAGAGTGAAGGAGCTTATAGGTCCATGCTTCCAGGTCACTGCACAACCAACTCCAGAGCAAGTGCAAGATGTATATTGCTCTGTGCCGCAATGTAATCAGTATAAAAGTGCAAATGTATCAATACTTCCCACCAGATCTAAAATTATGCAGTGCGGCAAAATATTTCTAAAATGTATTTCCCAATACATGCCAATGTGTAGCAGACTATTATATCGTTAAAATGTCATAAAATAATAGTTATTTATGTACCAAGGCAGTAAAGTGATTCTTTATCGGACGAGTCTGAAATTATGAGACGAGCGAAGCGAGGCGAATAACAGGCGAGTCCGATAAAGACACTTTACTGACGTGGTGCATACAAAATTTTATCGCCAACTGCTCAGAGTTCAGAATATAAAAAACTGAGGTATATTTCATAGCATTTTATTATGACAAAGTAAACAGCACCTATACAACAAATCTACTTATTATTTGTTATATTTAAATTGAAGGTACACCTTGAAGCATTATAAAAGTTAATTCCTGAAGTCAAAGGCGTTGCAACAATAATTTGTTATAAATAAATCGCAAGAAAACTATTATCGAGCCGTAATAGGGAGAAGCGTGTCACTAACAGATGATGATTTTCGGGTAATGTCAAAGTCAAAATACTTTATCAGACGCATATGTCACTTTACCAGACGCATATGTCACTTGACCAGACGCATATGTAAACTGTTTGCTTACGACACTTTAAGACACTCCTTGACGTTAGGTAACGTCACATTTTTCATAATCTTCATATATCAGTTATGGAAAGTAGTTATGTAAAAACTTTACGTAACTGTTAGAGTTTCAACATAGAGATTCTATATGAGTTTCAAAGAATAATTTATTAATTAGGTAGGTACTGTCAAAACTGACAATTATTTCATAATTTGAAATGACAAACACCCCATAATTTTAATTCAATAGTATTCTAAGATTTATAAACATTGAAAAAAACATTATTAAGGACACAGATTTTAATATTACCATTGTAGCTGGAGATTTTATGAAATATTATAAAAGCGCGGAATTAGATAAAACATTGTACGTAAACACGTTATGAAGAGAGCGACATTGTTCAACTCGCGTAATTTGCAGAGCTCGCTAGCGCTCGTTTTGGCAAATATTACGCTTGTTGAACAATATCGCTCTTTTCATAACTAGTTACGTAAATAAATATTATTTCACATTTCACCAGAGGTGTGATCTACTATGAATGGACCTTAATGATATTTGACAACAAAGTTTTGTAGTCTTAAACTTCAAAATATTATTGATTGTCTAGTTGTCAAATTTTTTTCGTTGTGTCAGATAGGGACCAAAAATTATTTTATTACTAGTTAATCTTGACAACGGTAGCTGGAACGCTACCCAAACGTCGAAATAAAAATAAAAACATTATTGTGTTTTGATTCCCAAAAAATGAGAGAAAAAAT